>PVKC010014479.1:0-22131 GCA_004027635.1 Crocidura indochinensis | reverse complement strand
CCTGAAAAAATACATTGGCTTTGTTAAGGTATATTCTATACTATCATAAATATTGTTCCATATATCATTTCCTCTGGCCAACAGATGCCTGGACCAGCAAGAATGCAGGCATCCATTAGGAAGGCTGCTCTGTGAGCAGCAGAACTGTGTGAAAGTGCCTTTGAATGATGTGATGTGATGTGAAGACTGAAGTGCTTGATCCTGGCCCTAGTGAAGAGAGTATCCATTCCCTAGTGGGCCATAAACAAGTTTTTTCCAATTTATAACTGAGTTTGATTTTCAGAGTGCTCGCTGGAGCTGCTGTAAATCACACCTCTAGCCCACTATTCTGGCTTTCCTGATGCTGCAGGATGGCTCTTTAGAGAACACTGGGCAGGGGGGTTCTCAAGTTTTTCTCCTGATGTCGGTATTCAAAGATTTGATTTGGCAAAAAAAAACCCAGGAAGTTCATTTCGTTGATTTTAAGAAAGTGACTTTCAAAACAGATGAGGAACTGACAAGGCTGCAGAGGTGCAAAGCAATGGTTCTTTCCTTCTGCTGAAACCTCTCAGTCTTTCTAGCCCCCACTGAAAGTGTTGGTCAGGTAGCCTGCTGATAGGTCCCTACTCCCTCCCTCTTAGAATGGAAGGCAGTAGCTGCTTACTTTCCCCTCTACATCACCAGGGCCTGGGAGCTGCCTGCAGCTAGGCTTAGAAGAGGCAGGTAAATAACTAGAAGGGAAAGATGTGACTTGGTAACATTTTCCTTCTTTTCATAGGATCTATAATAAAATGTAAAACATGAGGGGACTTTAGTGAGTCACTCCAAGATTTTGCTTTGTTTTCGATGCCCGGAGTGAAACAATTCTGCACTGTTCCTGCCAAACTAGACTATGGAGGAGATGTACTTTAAATCAGAAACTCCTATTCTGTCGAAATCACAGAAGCAGAAGGACACTAAATTATTGATTTTATGGGTACAGTAGAAATATATGATCTTCCTTGTAGTTGTTCTTGGGTGCTTAGGGGAGAGAGATGTCAAGAATTACTTTTTGTTGTTTGTCTTTTGCTTTTAGGATTTCAAGGACTGTGAAGCTTTATAGTGCCTCAGTCATGAGATGCATGTGCTTTCCACTCATCTATATCTCATTGCAAACAAGATTGTTTTCAAATTTAATATTGTTTTAGCTAAATATGAGAACTACCTTCTTTACAATTTTCTAATAGTATAATATAGTGTTGTTAATGAAATGTTCAATATTGTACATGCACATTACTTATTTGAATATGTTGTATATACATGTCATTAATAAATACCCTCTTTATTATTAATATTGTCAATATCTCTAATGTTTGATTATTTATTCAGCCTCAGAAGAATCCAAATAGGTACACAATGACTCCATGGTAGAAGCCTTGCCAAAAATAGCAGGGGAGTGCAGTTAGGGCAGAGAAGGGACCACTATGACAATGATAATTGGAAATGATCAAACTGGACAGCAATTGGGTGTTGAGAGGAGATAAAGTGATAGACATAATACCCCTTTAGTAGAAATATTGCAATCCACGGTGTCTAAGGGGACAAGGAGAGAGAAGAAAAACATTTGCCCCAGAGGCAGTTATAGGGAAGGTCTGGAGGGAAACTGGGAACTATGCACTGGTGAAGGGTGTTTTACATTATATGACTTACAATCATGAATAACTTTGTACCTGTGGGGAAAAAAACTGTATTATGAACAACCTTGTAATCATGGTGTTTAAAGCAATTATTTTTAAAAAGAAAACAATAAGATACAGGTTTGTGAACAAACTTGTAAGTTAAAGATATTTTTGCTTGTTTATTTTTTTTTGGGGGGGTATACTTGGTGATGCTCAGGAATTACTCTTAGTTATTCCCTGAACTTAGGAATCACTCCTAGTGGTGGTTGAGGAACCATATGGAATGCAGGGAATTGAACTGAGTTATCTGCATACAAAGCTATCACCCTACTGACTCTGTTATCTCTTTAGTACCAAGATTTTTATATTTTTAACTAAGACAGACTCTAGATCTCCTTCTAGCTACAGAAACCTAATAAAGAGCATAATAAGAAGAACATATTAAAAGATACTTTCTTTCTCTCCCTCAAATAAATTTAATAAGAATATTTTTGTTCAGATATTTCATTGTTATTTTCAATATTTATGTCTTCTTTCTTTCTTCCTCTCTCTGAGGACATTTTTTTCATAACTTGACTGCTTGTTCTTGATTGAGAAATTCAGGGTTCCTTTGTCCAATACCTTTTTATTTAAAAAAAAAATAAATGAGATTTGGACTACAACTATACCAGATTTGGGATAAAATATCCAGGACTTTGTCAGAGTGAGTATGAGCACAGTCCCTCTACCTTTTTGAGTGTCCAGAATCCCTTCAGCTATAATCACACATCACAGCTTCTGCCATGTCTGCTCATCAGCCAGCTCTATAGGCTCATTTTATTCTCAAAATTGGAAAGCTGGGGCCAGAACAATAGCACAGTAGTAGGGCATCTGCCTTGCATGTAAATGACCTAGAAAGAATCCGGGTTCAATTCCCAACATCCCACATGATCCCCCAAGCCTGTCAGGAGCGAATTCTGACCACAGAGCCAAGAATAATCCCGAGCACAACCTGGTGTGGTTCCCAAGACAAAAATACAGTAAATAAATAAATGTTAAAAATTTGAAAGCTTCTATATTGTCTATTGAACCTAACATTTTTATAGAGTGCTTAATCCAAAACTATTAGGTAAATAGTAAACTAGTTAAAGAAACAAATAAAAAATAATGTAAACACATATTGGCTGCGTATCAGAAAATTTAATGAGATCTATTTCTTGAATTTCCAAAATTTTTTGCTAGTACTGTTTAAAACTTAAAATTAAAAAGAGAAAAAAAATCAATGAATGAGCTAATTACAATTAATAAACAACAGAACCTACCATAAGAAATCTCAGTTTACCTTTGTCTTTTTTATTGCTGCTTTTACCACCAATATTTCTTCTGTGATCATCATGAAAAAGAGCATCATAGGATTGGATGGCATTTTCTTTTATTCTTGATGCTGTCCCAAGAATTAGGTTGGTTGACTAGTATAGCTAAAGAGAACATGGATTTTATTAGTAGTAGTCATTAGAAGATGTCTACGTAGTTTCCTTAAAGTTTTAAATGAAGTTGAATGAGACTCTTATTATAGAGTATACAAATCTTAATTTGGGGAATGTTTTTAAGACAAATATGTTATTACAGAGACTGAGGAGATAGTACAGCAGGCAGAATGGTTGCCTGACTTGCAACACAAACAGGTTCAATACACAGAATTCCATATGGTCCCCCAGCACTTCCAGAAGTAATTCCTGAGTTCAATTTGTTTAGGAGGGGTCTCTGAAAAGGTGGCTGTGGTTTCTAGGGTGGCCATGTGGTGCCAAGGTTTGAACCCAGGACCTCGTTTATGTGCTCCAGCCTTTTGAGTTCTCTATCTTCCCAACCAGGGTGTTTTAAATATCGGATTTTTTTCTTGCCCCCAAAACATCAGATTTTTAAAGAGAAATTCAATAGGTATTTTGAAATAAATTTATGTTGAAAAACCTGCTTTGACTGAGATGAAAAATAAGATGACAGACTCTGAAACCTGGTCATTTGGAAATAGCAATAAGATATAGAGCTACTACCTACACAAACATATGTGTCTTTCCACCCCTTTAGTAAACTCATAGCTTAGGGTGACACACTATTAATTGAGCAAATTAATATTGCTTTACTTGGAGAAATTATGGGAGTTAGAACTGATTTACTACCTGCTACTTTCGAAGGCACAATAACTAATGAGAAGAAAATTTTGAAAAGCTAACTGTCTTTGGGAGAAGTGGGTGGCATCTGTCAAAGTTGAAGGGGAACACTGCTTCCCAAATTTCACTGTGCTCATAAATCACCTGGGGGGTCTTGTTAAAATGCAGGTTCTGAGTCATTAGTCTCTGGTGGAGCAGAGATTCTGCATTGTCAACAAGCTTCTGGTAGATGATGCCAGTGCTGCTGTCATAGCCTGCCCTTTAACAGGAGGATATAGGTGAAACCTTTCAGAGAGGTTAGAGCAATAATCATTCTAGACCACATCATCTCTAAGAATGCCCAGTTGCTGTGCTTCCATCAAAAAGACAAAATTAAAACATCTGATAGGTGTAATTTCCAGATATATAAATTTATTTTTATATTTATGTAAATCCAGAAATCAGTTTTGTAAACCCAGAGATCTCTGGGCTATGAAGGGTATAGGCCTTTGAATTTTAACACTATAGAAAAGCATCCTATTATTCTACTAAAATACTCAGCTTATGTGTGCAGCACTTCACAACAAATATGCTCAGTTTGATGCATTCAAAATCTGTCAAATGCTTGAGAAGCAGAAAATAAATAACTCATGCAGAACACTTAAGACATTTTTAAAAGCTTCTTGCTGTTTCTGTCAGCAAAATGAATTCCTTGAACTCTTAGAACCTCTCCAGTAGGTCTGTTTCTTCCAGTTACTACATTTTGCCTGGGTTTTCTTCTCATGCTGCTCCACCATTTAGCCTTGGGAAGCCCAAGGAAATTGCCCTCTGGGCTTCTGACCTGATCCTTTGGGCCATTTTTATCACATACTACTGACAGCAGTTCTTAGTGAGGAGGCCAGTCCCTTCTAATCAAAAATCACAAAATTGACAACTGCTGGGGGAGGGGAGAGCGGGGAGGGTTGGGGAGTGGCTGATGCAGATCAATAGAAAAGGGAAAGAGAAAATTATTTTTGTTGAGTACTTAAAATATGCCAAACAATTAATGGGTCAGGATCATTGTACACATTTTCCTTGATGCTGTTAGATAACAAAGGTGGGAATGAAAGAAAAAGTGGTTTTATGACAGTCCTGAGTTGTCATGAGTCAATATTTTCCTCTTCTTCCTATCCTTCCACACACAGTTCCCACTTTGACCATGTCCAGAAATCTTTAACTGATTTCTGTCTCTGGGAGATCAGGGCAGAAATCAAAGAATGTTCCAGATCAAGATTACATGGCTGCATTTGGAGAATAAAAGCTCCAAGTTCTTGTTATTTTCTTCCAGAATTTTCTGTTCTCAGAGGTGGTATAAAGAAAATCCAAAAGTCCTGCCTGGCTTCTGCCCTCAGTTGCTATGCTCTTGGAACCTGAAGTGTCCAATTTTGAGAGACCCCAAGCACAGAGTAAATGCTGTGGCACGAAGACCCTATTATTAATGCCTCTGATTCCAGGTCTGTTTTCAAATGGGGAATGAACAAGTTTCTGTTCTGTTTTCTTTTCAAGTTGAAGGGATTAGATTAATAAGCAATGGTGTGTGTCCTTTCTGGGCAATTGCATAAACTGGCAAAAATGTTCAAGAATGACGACGACAATAATACTAACAATGCTGCTATGACCTTTTAGCAATGTGAAGAAAATCACTTTTCAGCAGGAATTCATTTCCCCAACTTTAGCCTTTTTTAGCTACTGGAAATAAAATGTTGCACCCTACCTTTTAATTCACTGTTCCCCCCATCCAGTTTCTATTTCCTGGTAAATTAAATAGATGCTATTTACAAACCTTATTTTCCTTGCTCCTGTGAGGTCTGTAAGCCTTTCAAGTCGTCCCCTATACACTCCTTTAAATTTCTTTTTGTTATTATTTTTTTTTTGTTTTTGGGGAGTCATATCCGGCAGCAATCAGGGGTTACTCCTGGCTTTAGGCTCAGAAATCACTCCTGGCAGGCACAGGGGACCATATAGGATGCTGGGATTTGAACCACTGTCCTTTTGCATGCAAGGCAAACGCACCACCTCCATGCTATCTCTCCGGCCTCTCCTTTAAATTTCTAACACACATTTTCTTTTAATTTTTCTTTAGGAAAAACAAAACTTATATAAATATAGTTAAAGTAAGGTAACATGTATTTATAAAGTACTCAGTAAATGCTGAGTTGGAGCAGAGTAAAGTACTCACAACTCCGTATCATTATGGGAAGTTTCAGAACTGCAGAAGTACCGGGTTACCTACACCCCCATTCTAGTTCAATTTCCCACGTTTATTATTTGACACTAATTGAGAATCCTCCTCTGCTCAGTACCTTAGAAATGTGTTATCTCCCTACATATTGTGCAGAAGATAAAGCACGGAGCCCAACTCATTCTGTTTCAGCTTAGCAGTCTGCACCTGTCAACACAGGCCCTTGTATCTAAATAGTAGGGACCTTCTGAAAGGGCCATCCTAGCAGGGCAACTTTGTAAGACAGGAGTCACAGGCTTGCAAAATTGAGAGCAGAGGGGGCAAGCACACAACTCAAATCCTCTGAAATCACAAAAATATTCATGGGTCGAAATGAGCATTGATCTTTTTTTTTCTTTCTCTTTTCAACCCTTTTGTAAACAGCCTCAGTTCTTTATACTACTCCCTGACCACAGCAGCCTCTACTGGCTTCAGGCTGTAACAAGAACTGCCCAGAAGATCTGAAAAGGCAGAGCTTTTGAGTTCACACTGTTCTAAATTTGTCTGCAGATGTTAATTGAAGTTTAAAATATTCTTACCACCCACCCCCATATCCCCCACCAGTCTCCCTACTCACTTTCATTGATCTAATTATTATTTCTTAAGTGTTGCATTTCGCTTTACAGCACACACAAACGACACCGGAATATGAGCACTTTAATGGTCTAGGGTACAGTGCAAGTAATTGAGGAGGGGAGAGGAGAGATCAGTTTCTGCAGATGCCCTGCTAACTAACTCAGAGCATCCTGTGAAATAGCATTTCCCTGGGCCCTATTTTCTGTCACAAAAAATCAGCTTTCAAAGTGAAGTGAATATCTTCTCTTCCAGTAAATGACTTAACAAAATCTCAGACTTCAATAACTTTTCTAATGAATGCCAAAATGCAAAAGCTTAGTCAAAGCAACATCCCAGGGGATTTCATGGCTAACAAATCTTAGGTGAGGAATTGATGCATTTAAGGCTCCATTAAGGAGCCTTAAAAGTTAAAAGAAAAGTTGGAAACCCCAGCTCCCTCTTAGGCTGTTTCTAAAGGTTCAGAAGTGTGTTGAAATGGAACTGAGAATGCCTACTAAGTACCTAGGTGCTGCTGGCTGCTATTTATACTAACTTTAGCCACTTCTGACCCTTATGGAGAAAAAAGGGCAGCATTCCTCAAGGAGAGTAACACTTAGAGGAATGAAACTATAACCCAATTCTATCTGTAATGGACTCTGCAATATTTACATTGATTTAAATCTAACTGAAAGGGCTGGATAATTTAGAGATCAATCAACATACTCCAAAAAGATTAATAGAAATAGTCTTTGAATTAAGATCAAAAAGAGAAAAAAGAAAAAACTTAAACGTCTAATGGCACATACAGGAAAAAAATCTCCGCCTCTAAGGATTAATACTAAAACAGATGTTATACCTATAAAGGAAAACCCAAATCCCTGTCGTGGAGGAAAATATGAGTTGACCAGTAAGTTAACCCTTTTAACCATGTGTGCTTGTTGCACTTGATTAAAGACAAAAATAGACCGGTCAGTCAAGGGTTAATTTCCAAATCAAATTTAGCAAAGGAATTCTTCTCAAGCGACCTGGACATTTACCAATGAGAGTCAATTCCTTTTCACCCGCCTTCCCTCAAGGTTTAGGTCTACAGCAAGGTGAAAGACTCATGACCCATCTGACCTTTGATTACTGTTTTTGCTCCTCTCAAAACCTAAAATACAAGCAAGATAACCTGTTTCTCCCCTTCACCTGCCCTCCAGCAGACTACATCCACTGAAGGTTTGAGAAACCTCATCATGTTGAGTTCCCTTGTTACCAGGCCACAAACCTCAGTTCAAACTTTGAGTCATTCTGGGTGAAATTCTTTAAACAAAACATGGCTCCTTCTATCCTATCTCATATACTTCATGCCAGCTTTATTTGAATGTACTCTCTCTCTCTCTCTCTCTCTCTCTCTCTCATAAAGTGGAAACGTGTAGGTCTTTTTGTTTAGTTTTAGGAGCAGTGATTTACAATGTTGTTTCATAAATAAAACATTCCATCACCACCCTCTCCTTTAATACTAACCCCAAGACCACCTTCCCCCTTTATCCATTCATTTCACAACATTCATTAAGTGCTAGGCAATCTACTAGAAAATCTAGCACTGGTGATGTCAGAGTATAACAGCAGGTGCTTTCAAGGACTTGAAATCTACTTGCAACCTTGCAGATGTTGGCAAACGTTTTTAGTCAAATAATAAATACCAAATATTTTAGACTTTGTACAGATGATCTGTAGTAACTACTCAACTATATAATTCAAAAGCAATATAGATACTATAATAAACAGGTGAACAGAACTATTTCAGTAAGTCTTTACTTTCAAAAAGTGAAGAGATTATGAGCACCTTTAATTTGACTTTATACAGTTTATCTCAGTTCATGCTTTAGATTACAACCTCACAAACATCAAGGATGCAAGGAAAATCAGTAGCTCTCATCCCTAAGACCCACAACCAAGAGAAACCAATAGGAGGCCATACCCTTTGGGTTTTTTGTTTTGTTTTGTTTTGTTTTGTTTGGGCAGAACTGAGGGCTCTTCAATCACTCTTGGTGATGCTAAGAAGACCATACTGGGTACTGGAGATCAAACCTGGGTTGTTGATGAGCAAGGCAAGTGCCTTTTCTGCTGTACTATTGCTCAGACCCCATTCCATTCTGGAGGCCAGAAGTATTATTTTGTTTATTTCTGTTTTTTCTTTTTTTAAGCACCATAGTTTACTATACCAATAGCAATAATTTCATACATATATCACTTCAACATGACATCCACCACTCGTGTGCCCACTTTCCTCCACCAGTGTCCCAAAAGAACTCTAGAAAACTAGAGAATAAAATTGACTCTATTGATCAAGATGTAGAAATAAGTCATGTAAATATCTGTCGTAAAAAATAAGGAATGCAGTCTTGCAGCACAAGGCATTAAAGGTGGAGGTAAAATATAGTGCCAAACATCTGAAAAGTGATGCTGAGTAGAGGATATCTCAATTTCTCAGAAATATAACTCAGATTAGTGATTAGAGGCTATTACCCACTAATATTTCTTCCCATTGTTAATAACTTACAACAAAAATAATTGTCCTGAGATGGAGTTGCCTGCCTCTATGAAATGATCCCTTCTACCCCAACCCTTCACAAGTAAACTCTTTTGTAGGCTAACCCTCTAGCCCTGTTGCCTTTGGTTATATATTGCTCTTACTATGTTTCTCTATATCATACATAAAAGTAGAGATTATTCTATATCTGTCCCTCTCTTTCTGATAAAATTCATTCAGCATGGAGGATGGTAGTTTTAATAACCAAGAGAATTTATGAGATTGTCTTAAGGAGAGATTTTCCATAACTGCCAACCAAATTCAAAAGGTTTATATAGTAGCTAAATTTAGTCACATATACCACCCAGACATTTTCAGCAACACACTTAATTTCGAACCAAGATACCTATTTTTGGGCAGCTTCTGGGAGCAGAGGATGCAAGCAGGATGCAATTCTAAAGAGATGGGGAGTAAGGAGCCTCCAATTGCCCAGGTCTAGTTTATAAATTGACAGATCTCTTCATTACCTTCCCCAATCTGGTGGTCATGTTGCCCAGACTCTGACAAAATTTTACTAATTAACTTAGCAGTGGGCAGAAGACCCATGAGGAAATGAGTCAGCCTTGGTATTTTTAGTGTTTTTATCATGTTTATTAAAATACCATGGTTTACAAAATTATTCATATTACATTCGTTTCAAGCATATAATGTTCCAGCATCAGTTCCACCAACATTGTGACCTTCCTTCTATCAATGTCCCAAGTTTTCTTTCCCAAATTTATTTCAAAACAAATTTATGTCCTATTGCTTGCTCCAAGAAAAGTTAGAGAAATTTGAAAAGCAATTCAGGGATAAATCAGTAAAAGTCAATTTGCAATGATTGATTACTATATGATTTAACCTATGTAAACAGGAAAATTAAAATCATGATTACAATATATAATGGCTACTCTTATTTACACAGATCAATCTTCATCTATGATATCTACAATAAATTGCATTAACTTTTATTTAATATTTGGGTTTCATTATGGTAATAATTGTGTCTTCCCTGTCATTAATGAAGCTTTTTTTAAATCTTTCACTAGCATAATTTAGAGTTTACATAAAATAGGTAAAGCCTACAACTGTAAAGTTTAGTAAGAGTGAAAAGAATTAAGAAATTTTAAGAAAAATATTAATGGACCTATAAAAATACAAAATGCTATCCCAAGAAAAGAAACATTAGAAAGACATATAAGACATAGCTCATTCAATATAAATGAGACATTAATTTAAAATGAATAAAATATCTTAAACAGTAGGAGTAACATATTATCCTTAAACCAGTCGAAGGTGATCATAAGGACCATGTGTGAATACCATACTCAATTTCATTGTTTTTTTTAATATCATTAAATATTTTCACTAAATCGTGTCACTATAGTCATTGTCTAAGGATTTTCTGAGATGGTTGATACTATTTGAGCCTTCTGTGTTCTTGTTCTATGTTCTTGTTATTGATACTATTTGGGCCTTCTATGTTCTTGTTCTATGTTCTTGTTATTGATCTTGGTGGATTTCTTGTTTCTTCTTTATCAGGCTTGCTGTGCTCCTACTGTGATATGTTGAGAAATATGCCCTGTCCTTAAAAAGAATTTCTTTAAAACTTCTTAGAAAACTGGTTTCAAGGCTAATGAATTCCCTAAGCTGTCAGCTGTTCCTGAAGCTTTTATTTTTCTTTAAAATATAAATGATAATCTAGCTGGACAGAGTATTCTTGGTGAGGTGTTCATTTTTACCTAGTCCCTCTGGCTCAGATAGTCTCATTTAGTAAATCTGTGATGAATCTTACAAAATCTCCTTCATATGTAAGTTTTTATATTGATCTTGTTTTTTCAATATCTTATCTCTATTTTTGGAGTTTTGTTTATTTTGAGTATAATATGTCTTGGAGTTTTCTTAGTTGGATTTATTTTCACTGGGACTTCAGGCCTTTTGGATCTTGATAACTGTAATTCTCAAGTCCAAGAAATCCCCTAAGAAGATTTCTTTAAATATTGTGTGTCATCTAATTTGCATAATGTTCTTCAGGGGCTACAATGATTCTTGTGTTATTCCTCTTAACCTCATCCCATACTTCTTTGTTATATTCATTCCTTTTCTGCTTATAGTCTCATTTCAGCATTTATTCTTTCTTCTGTACTGCTGGCTTTGCTGACTAGTTGTACTACTGTTTCTTTGATATCATTAAACAGTCTCATTAAATGGTGTCACTGAAGTCATGGTATAAGGATTTTCTGAGCTGGTTGGTACTATTTGAGCCCTCTATGTTCTTGTTTCACTCATGATCTTGGTGAGGTTTTATGTGTCTTCTTCATCAAGCTTACTGTGCTCCTACTGTGCTATGAGTAGTATCAAATTAGGAGCAGCAGCAAGATTCAGGAATTGTGGAACTAGGTGCCTTACTAAGGCAGAGTTCAAGTGTAAAGGTTAACAAATCAACCAGAGAGAGGGAAATCCACCTGCTCCCATTCTAGAAAGAACATGAAATTGTCAGTTGAGCAATTGATCAAATCGATCTATTGATCAATATACTGGGATGGTATAGCAATGTGCTCAGGTTCTGTAGGCACCATCTAAGACATCCCAGTGACATTTCATATCCATGATTCCTTCTTTTTATAGCTATGTGCATAATTTTGCAAAAATGCCTGTCTTCCTTGTTCCTCTAATCTTTGATATGACTGTTGGCAAAGTCAATCCCTTTTTCTATTAGAATTTCTAAGCTGAATAAAAAAAACCCTAGGACCCTCTGCCAAAATACAGAGATGGCATGACTTGAGAATGAAATCATCTGAAAGGAAAGAAGAAGAAAGATAAACTAATATCCACATCAGTTTTCTGACATGTTTTGACACTTGGGTTCAATCATGTAAATAGGTAAATCATATATGTCTTCCCCTGTTTGATAAGCATCCCTCCCTTCTCCATTTGAGCTGAGGTTTATTCTAGTAGCTAGAGTTATTATTGATATCCCATTCTTAAATCTTTTTTATCTTTACATGCTTTCCCTGAGCAATCTTATCTACCTCCATGAGTTCCTACTGTCACTTATGTGTACAGTACCCTCAATTGCTTGCTCAATTCCCAACTTGATGACTAGATCCATATAACATATTTCCTACTGGACATTTCTGATGAGAATATAATGTATCTAAAACTTGACCCATTATGTAACCTTATTCCTCCAAACATCTGTTTCATAAAAATACTGAAACTAGTAACACCAACTGAACTCTTATACTGTGTAAAACTATGTAGTGCCATTACATTATTTGTCATCTTTCCAACTTGCTTTTAGGGTAGATATTATGAGTCTCACTATACAAATGTGATTACTGAATCTCCCAAAGTACACATTTGTTTGATTAGTAATTGACTAAGCCACAGTTTAACCTCAGATGCTATCCCAATGGCCCATCTTGACCACTTTTCTACTAATCACTGCAGAAACTCTTAACTGCCACAAAACTCCAGGTACATCAGTTATGTTGCTGATATCTCCAGGGAATCTGTGAAGTCAGGCTAAGCTGCTTCCCCCACCACCACCACCATGTCTCTGTATTTACAAAAGTCCTGACAGCCATATCCATGAATTACCACTGCCACTATATTAGCTCATTGGCCCAGACTCAGAGATCCCTGAAGTCCTGGACCATGCAGCTGCTTATGCATCCATGTGGCACCTACATAATTTTAATACTGACTTCCCAGTAAAAACAAACCAAATAATTATAGAAGCTTCACAAGTTTAACCCCCCCAAAAGATCAACATAATGCTCAACTAGCAATAAACAGTTTAGTAAACCTTAAGGCAATGACATAATGACCCCAATTCGAGATTGGATAATTTCTACAAATTTTATTTTAATTCTTTGAATTTAACTGATATGATGTGAGACCCAGACTGAAAATTTATTTTTATTTTCTATATGATCTGAACGTGCAACCAAATAAGGACTATAGATTCTGCACATAACAAATACTCAAAGAAGAGTCAGTGGATTAATCTGAGTCCACATGTGGCACCCCACATTCATAGTTAATAACCTTAAATCCACTTGAGTGCCATAACAAGGTACCTTATCCAGTGGTCTTAAATATTGCTTCAGATGAAAATGATAGTAATCAATGATGATGACAATGAAAATCAATCATGGTGATGATTGATTAAAAAAAATTTCCTCTTACATTGTAATATCAACACCAGGCCACAATTTCCCAGTAACACATCAGGTCAGCCTTAGTTCCATTGTGGGCGTCTATTCCATTCTAGCTCCAGGAATCCTGTCTTACCAGTCACTGCATGCAGTTTCTTTGTAAAACAACAGGCTTCTTGCATCAGTGGAGCAAACTCACTGGGAATAACCTAGTTCTTCCTCATTCCCAAGGCCATGGTTTATAAAAAGCTTGGTTAATTTGTCATTCAGCGAAACTTTTAGACACAACTATGTTCTTTTGTTAATGAGGCTTTGCACCTAGGGAATCAGTAGGGACACAGCTTTTTCATCTCTGGCCTAAAACATCTTTGGAAATAAAGGAGGTTATTTTTTTTTTCACCAGTGGTTGTAGACAGTTGTTGGCACACTGATGAGGTTGTTGCCAGGACTTTCTACCTTCATGGAGGTATGAACTTTGCTCTACTTTGTGAACAGAGCCTGCCCCTAACTTTACCTGGCATCTTGAAAATGTTTTTAAAGCATCAGTGTGTGAAGGAGACCTCATTTATGAACAAAATATCTTTATCTACAAAGTGGTTTCCATGATTGTATCTAAGCATGTAGAACCTAAGGGCTATTTTACCAAAGAAAGCCAATTAACAATTGATCTTTGATTGAAGTCAAATGAGATGTAAATGCAAAACTTACTTGCACATGGCTTTTCTTCTTCTTTAAATAAACACTTTTAAAGCTGGAAAAAACTAGGATAGACCTAAGAATACTATAAACAGAGAGCCCTGGTCAGTGCTTATTTGGAGGAAGCACATGAGGACTATGGCAAGAAATCAACCAAGTCTAGTAGGAGCTGAATCCTGCAATCTTTGCAATTTTTGCCTGTGTCCCAGATCCACATTGATCTTTGACAATTATTTCACCCCTCTGTAGGTGAAATGGCACAAGATGTTGAACAATAGTGATTATTCTAGAATGTTCTCCGTCAGAACATAAGAAAATTATGGAATTGGGGGCCTCTGTGGCTATTGTATGTTAACAGAGGGAAAAAGGAAAAAACACTATGACATTTATCTTAATCCCCCTTAACCCCACTCAGAGAAAAAAGGGAGATGTAGTTTTATTGTAATACTTAGTGTAATAAGAATGCAGTGAATGGATGAGACAAAGTGGTAGTTGGCAAGCTATAGCCTCCTCTACTTCTTAACATACTTGTTTCCCTTGGAGCCAGCATGTCTTTTTGTATGGATAAAAAGGCAAAAGAGTATTTCTCATCTGGGATGTATCGAACAGAGCACATTAAATAAGCTGAACTAGAACAATCATAATCAACTCCAGTCCCAGAATTGTTCTCTTAGGGTATGAAATACTACAGAGAACACAGAGTAAAGGCTGCTATTGTTAGAGGAATTTGTTTTGTCTCCTTCAGTTTTTGTGGGACCTCCCAAGCAATAACTAGGGAGCTATGGGGTCTGGGGGATTTCCAATAATACACAGCTTTGCAGCTGACAGTTTAGTGCTCTGCAAGATATACACTACTTCGGGTACCATGTATGATGGAGCTCAAACCTGGACCTTAATATGCTAGGTGTGTTTTCCAGCCCTTTGAACAATTTCCTCCAGGGACCTCTAACATTTTTTCTACAAGTTCTTTAGTTCTTTTCATTATGAAGCTGATATTTTTCTTTCATGTTTTCCATATTTCCTTGAAAGCTAAATTTAAACCATATTTGTGAGTTTTCTAGATCTTTTTTCTAATTCTTTGGACAATGAACATTGGCTATTTTCTATTTCCGGAAAAGCACAACTTTCTTTTTTTATTTTCAATTTCTTTTTTAAAATCTTTATTTAAACACCTTGATTACAAATATGATTGCAGTTGGGTTTCAGTCATGTAAAGAACAGCCCACTTCACCAGTGCACCAGTCTCATCACCAAGTCCCAAATCTCCCTCCTCCCTATCCCACCCACACCTGTACTCTAGACAGGCTTTCTACTTCCCTCATTCATTCACATTGTTATGATAGTTCTCAGAAAGCACAACTTTTTTAAGGCCCCCAAACCTCTTTGCCTCCTTGTTACCCTGGAGACCTGAGATAGATTTGGGAATCTCAGTGCAGGCAGCTTCTGTGCAGAATTTAACTTAATGATAAGAGGAAAAAGAGAGCATATGGCCTTAGCTACAATAGGTAAAGGCTTTAGGACCAAAGGCCTTACCTTCAACTCTTCCCTACCTGTCTCTAGGCAAATGAGAAGTTTGTCCTGAGCAAATAGATAAGAGCATCATAGGAACTGTATGGTCTTTGAGCAGATTTAAGTCCTCACTCTTGTTAGAAGGTCAAAAACTGGGACCTTCTAGTAGAAATGAAATCATGGCAGTGGCTGATGAGGTCAGAGCTGAAAGTCACAGCTCCTGCTAGAAATGCCAATTAAACAGGGAGATTGGGGTGGAAGGGGTCACTCTGGCTATTTCATCTTCCTGCCCTCTAATCCTGGAGGAAGAAACAAAAATGCTATGCTTATACAAAGGCCAAGAATGTTTCTCAGTAGTAGAGTACATGTCTTCTATTTGACGCCTAGCTTAGCAAAAATAATCATAATTATAAAGTGTTTAAAACAGAATCAAACTCAGAATTCTGTTTTCTCTCAACTATCTCCTCCCTTGAGATTCCTCCCCTTTTTATTCAGGTTCATAAAGAGAGAAACCTGATGCTTTGGGGGATGTTTCCAGCCCTAGGAAATTTAAGTTATGTCAACCACCCACCCATACCTTTGGGGCCTCTACCACTCATTATTCTTCTTCCATTCCACAGAGCTTCCAAGAAAAGAGACCTGAACTCTTGATGTCCTCATTCTTCTAACCTCAAACCTAATTTATTCCTGGACCTCTGTACCAAATATTTGTTTATTTCCAGATATGGAATGTGCTTTAGGTCTCAACATGGAGAAAGATCAATAAGGCCTGTGGCATTTAAAATGAACCGTTGAGGCATTTACATGTGTTAAATAAATTTCAGAATTCCACAGAGGCTCTTGGTTAAACTAAAAATCATAGGATAGAAAGATGCTATTCTCTGGTCAACAATTCACTAAAGATTTAAGAAAGTCAATAGCTCATGGCACCTACAAGACTTTCCCATTCTGATTCACTTCCTTCTTTGGATTTTAAAGGTTATGAGGGCTAGAAGGACAGATATGAAGGACATGATATGAAGCTCACCACAAAGAGTGGTGAGTGCAGTTAGAGAAATAACTACACTAACAACCATCATGACAAAGGTAATGAGTGAGAGAGTAGAATGCCTGTCTAAAATATGAGGCAGGGGGTGAGAGTGGAGGGAGATGGGGGCATTGGTGTTCTTTTTATGACTGACAAAAAACTACAAACAAGTTTATAATCATGATGCTAAATAAAGATACTATTTTTAAAATAATTAAAAAAAATAGGGCTCAGACTTCTGACACAGATAATTTTCCTCAACTGGACTGCAGTTTCTTGAGGCTCAAGATGCCTCCTTTGTGCCGCTCCTCCATTCTATCCACACCTTGACCTTATTATACCTAGATTCAAGTCCTTGATAAAGTATGAGTTGCTCATTATTTTATTGTTTACATTTCTCATTTGAATTAATTTTTAGCATTCTCTATCAAGCTGCCTTGTCCTGGGCTCTGGAAGCACAGTGTCAGTGACATTGACACCAAGAGTTTCAAACCCAAAGAGGAATGCAGCCAAGGCAAAATACTATTGTGATGGAGTTGGATGTTTTCAAGCTAGAGGAGGGCCACCCAAATATATCTGTGGTTAGGGTTTTGTGAGTGGTTGTAGATAATAGGAAGGGACAACAGAGATGGAAAACACTTTCTAAAAGGAAAAATGCATAAAATATTTAAGAGTATGTATTAGGCATGATGAAGCAGAAATTTTCCATACACCACAAAAGCACAGAGGGGAGAGTAAATGATCATGCAAGGAGTCTATTATTAATCCCAAGACAGTATACTTTAGGGGCAGAGAAATACTGAATCTCCTGGGCCAAAGGAATTCCCTCTATAATATCCCCAATAGTTACTGTGCCTATGCAGGGGGGGGAAAGAAAAAATTTAAAAAGCACAAAATAATCATTTATCCACATACATATTTATTTATTAATTTATTTTTTGACTTCTTTATTTTGGTGTAGATATTGAAGTTGATGTCTCCAATTCTATTTTATTTTATTTTCTCTTTCTCTTTCTTTTTGCACTCTGGCATGGTTTGATTTCAGGACTGAGACTATTGTGTGGTGCTTGTCTTTATTGCTGTAGTTCTCACTGGATATTTAATTTGACATTTCTTTCTGTATTGTTGTGGCATTTCAATTACCTTTTTCATGTCCTCTTTCAAATTGAGGTTTAAAGACTCTAGAAGGACTCCACCCATTTTCAGCTTATTTGATTTCTCTTTTATTTTATTTATTTATTTATTTATTTATTTATTTATTTATTTATTTATTCCATTCTATTGCTTTTCTTTCCTTCAAACAAAACCACATAACTCCAATTATCTAGCTCACTCTCAAATAGAGGGGGAAACAAGGGAGGGTATTAGGATCAAACAAATATATGATCACTAATGAAAAGGGGACCACCTACTCTAGCAGCCTGGGGGGTGATGGTGGGGGATATGGGTTGCAGGAAGGGAATGGGGGTGGGGGCGGACAAATTTGGTGATGGGTATTCCCCTGATTCAATGTTAATATGTACCTAAAATACTACTGTGAAAGATATGCAAGCCAATATGATCAAAATGAAAATTAAAAAAAAGTAAGTGTTAGGTAAGTTTGTCCAATAAGTAAGCAGTAGAGAATTAAATAAGCATACTTTATTTTTTTAATTTTTTATTTTTAATTATGAGAACAAAGATGCAAAGAAAGAGGACAAGGTAGAGTTACAGTGGAAGGACAATCACCCATAAACAGAATTCACAGAAGTCCCCTGCTGGCATACTCTATTTTTTAATTTAATTTAAGCATCATGATTACAAACATGTTTGTAGTTAAGTTTCAGTTATGAAAAAGAACACCCTCTCCCCTTCACCAGTGGAGCCTTCCCGCCACCAATGTCCCAAACCCCCTTCTCTCCCAAACCCTGCTTATATTCTAGACAGGCATTCTATTTCTCTCATCTACTACCATTATCATTATAGTTGTTAGTGTAGTTATTTCTCTAACTGCACTCACCACTCTTTGTTGTAAACTTCATAACATGGGCCAGTCCTTCCAGCCCTCATCTCTGTTATCTCAGGGTATTATTGACATATGTCTTATTTTTCTTAAATCCCACAGATGAGTGAGACTATTCTGTCTCTTTCCCTCTGTCTTATTTCACTCAGCATAATTGTTTCTGAGTCCATACATGTATAGGAAAACTTCATGACTTCACCTTTTCTGATGGTGCATAGTATTTCATTGTGTATATGTATCACAGTTTCTTTAGCCACTCATCTATTATCGGGCATCTGTGTTGTTTCCAGATTCTGGCTATTATAAATAGCACTAATAAAATAAGGAGATGCAAATCATAACAACAATGAGGTACCATCTCACACCACAGAAACTGGCACACATCACAAAGAACAAGAATAATCAGTACTAGCAGGATTGTGGGGAGAAAGGAACTCTTATTCACTGCTTGTGGGCATGCTGGCTAGTCCAACCTTTATGGAAAGTGATATGGAGATTCCTCCAAAAACTGGAAATTGAGCTCCCATACAATCCAGGTATACCACTCCTAGGGATATACCCTAAGAACACAAAAACACAATACAAAAATGCCTCCTTCACATCTATATTCATGACAGACATACTTTAATTTTCCTCGTTTCTGAATGCTCATTGAACCTCGTCACCTGGTAAATCTGTATACTTTCTTAGAGCAAAGGACAGCATCCCTGTATGGTTTTCCTGACTCTCACTTTAACTCAGCCTTTAGTATTAAACACCAATTTCCTCATAGCACATTTGAACCAGCCCACACTGACTGTATGAGATCCTATTACTACAATAGGACCTACAAATAATTCACAGGATGTTGTGAAGCCTGAAGCCTGAAGCCTTACTGGTTGTAATTTTGTTCATTTTTCTTATGCTAATCACTACATAGATCTGGCTTGTCCCTGGCCTTTTCTCTGAGTGCAATTACCAATCTCCTCAAGAGACTGTTAAGTGAAGTAGCCAGAAGCTGACTGGACAGTGCTTCTTAGACATAGCATCTATCAATGTCCCACAATTTTGTCCAGTAGAACTCTGTTAACTTTGCACACAGTTGCAAAATGCAGTAATAGTAGCATGTCCTTCACTTTCTTGATTTTCACATTTTCTTTTGCTCTCATGTTTTGGCTCCTCTCTATTGTCAAGCCTTGAATTATTGCCATGTTTTTAAGTTTAATTGGATAGCTCATTTCCAGGGTTGCTATCACCAAGGACTTCAAATAAATGCCATTCTGTAATAATTTCCAATTTCTTCCATCTCCCACTCCCATCAACACTTTCTTTTGTGGCCAAGCCTCTTTTATTTTCCTATCTTGCATTTATTTATGAAAGTCATTTTGTTTCTCACTTGGTCCCAATAAATACAATGCATTTCCAAACTATTTTCTTCATTAATTCTACTTGTGCTGCACATCTTGGCTCGGGAGATATACATCAATCTGCATGTGTTAGCACTTCAGAAGGGTGGTAGTAGAGACTAAGCTCAGCAGAGTTTATAGAGTCCACTGATTTGCTTTCCTCCTGACCTCTCTATTGCGATTGGTATTTTTCATTTACATGCTTTCTCTTCCTGACAAAGAACTGCTCACCTTGACTACAGTCTTTTTCCAAATTTCTGTGTCAGTAGGAACCCATCCACTGGGTCTGAAGGCTGGTTCTGCATTCCATAGACAGTTGAGTGCTCCCTCCTCTTCTGTTATTTTACTTCACTCTACCAGACCCTGCAGTGATCGTGAGTCACAGGGAAATCTAAAACATTACTAAAGGTCACTGGACTTCTTTTACATGCAAAAACCTTAAGCCTGCCAGAAGTAATTCCTGAGCATACATCCAGCACACCTCTGGGTGTGGTCCCCAAATAAAAAGAAACAAAAGAAAACAAACAACAACAATAATAAAAGGCATCTGGAAGTTTAAGGCTATGGAAGTCTGAGGTTTCCACTATCTGGGAAATAAAATTCACCTTTATGGCTTTTGTTCCGAGGTGGCATGGATGAAAGAAGATGCAGGGCTAGCTATGAAGGGCATGCGTAAGTGGTTAGCAGCCACATCTGTTGGCTAGGGCTGAATAAAGAGTATCTCTCATGAAGCCTGTCTGAGTGAGTTTGATTCTCACTGTGACCACCTGAAGATGCTGACCCAAGGGCTGATGGGGGTTGAAGCCATGTGGCCTGGGATGACGGACAAAGGCCTCAATCTCCATCCAAGTCCATCCTAAGGGCTGTTTTACTACAATTAATGATAAGTCTGAGGATACAAGGTGCTATCAAGATTTGAACAATATACCTATGCTAGAATTCTAGCACCCAGACTTCAATGCCAATAATGCCTCAATGCCATATGTCCTATCCATCAGTTTTCCAGTATCAAATTTAACATGTTGCCTTGTGCCTACACTTGGTTCTAAAATCACAAAAAAGAAAATAAAAGAAGTTGATTAGTGTCATTACACCACTATGATCACTTACCAAAGAGTTCTCTTGGTTGCCATGCCAAATGTGCTCTCTGCACGGAGTAGCCTCATAATTTCCTGAGTGATCCCACTATACAAATGCTCTCTGGTTTAACAATTGCAGAAGCAAAGAGGCATACAATTTAAGTAAATGTGCCAAACGAAACTTGGCTCATTGGATTCTTCTCTGCATGACCAGGAAAGAGCTTCCTGTTGCTGCACCAATGTCTGCTTTATAAAGTGGCCAATATGACTTTTGCTTATCATTGACAGTTTGTCCTCAGGAATCCCACTGGATTGATTGGGTGAATCGACGAAGCAGACTTTTTTTCTCTTTCCCTTCTCCTTCTCCCCCCAAACTTGCTGTCTCTGTGGCAGTGGAATTGTGGGAAATCCAATGCCTTCACTTGGCCAGACTACCCTAATTGCTAATGAGCTCTTCCCAGGAACTGTATAATTGTTTCTACAATAAACTATCCCCCTATCACTAATTGTATCTAAGCAGTTGGTAGTCTCAAACTGTGTTTGAAGTTTTTGACAGTGAAGTATCTGACAAATTTCCAAATTCTTAATTCCTAGGTAGGCAGTTGACCTGCTACTACCACACCAGGTCAATCCTTGTCTCCAGCTATTTGGTTAAATTTTCCAACCAGAACACCACCCAGGCCTGCCCCACCCACACCTCATCTACAAGGACCTTCAATTGTTTCCACCCCTGCCTTTATAAGCAGAGCAATTGAGAGATGAAGCAAAATACTGCATTTTTGGAAATAGTTTGAAGCAATGTGCTATTATGAACATAAATCCTCTCCCTTGATGTTTCTATAAAGTTGGTACTGTTTTAGAGACAGTGAGCTGTGGGGTGTGAATTCTGCTTCTCTGTGTGATCTGAAGACCATAGCCAGATTCCTGAGAAAATGAGAACAACTATTTCTATGTCATGAGTTGTTTTAACGACTTCATGATGTCAGTTCTTAGCCTCTATCAAATAAAAAGAATCTCTAAATTCCTGTCCATAATCAAAGTGAGAATGTACATTGAGATATTTTATTAGGGGCCCGGGAGATAGCATGGAGGTAAGGCGTTTGCCTTTCATGCAAAAGGTCATTGGTTCGAATCCCGG
>PVKC010014478.1:0-22133 GCA_004027635.1 Crocidura indochinensis | reverse complement strand
GTGTGTGTGTGTGTGTGTGTGTGTGTGTGCGTGTACATATGCTCTCCTCAGTCACAGAGCTTCCTCCTCCTGCCCTGTCCAAAGTTCTGGAAGTGATTCACACAATGGGTACTGCTTTGTCATCAAACTAAAACAGATTTGATTTTGTTTCAACAAGTGATTACACTTCAGGTGTGCTATAAATCCCAAATTCATAACCCCCCAACTACGACTTCATTATGAGTTCTTTAGTCCATTGCCACTCCCAGTGTGGTCTTTGGGCCTGCAGTATACTCGAGGGAGCTTGTTAGAAATGCAAGCTCACTGGCCCGAACCACATATTTATTAAATCTGCATTTTAACAAGATTCCTCAGTGATCTTTGTGCACACTGAAGTTTTAGAAACACTGCTTAATAGATGACTATTTCTTTTTATTAATAAATGCTCACTGTAAAATAATCTTATTCCCCTAGACTCCCTCACCAGAAAGTAAAAATTACTAATTAATAAAAATAATATATAGCATTTCTAACTCTTGTAAAGTCACCTTTACATCTGTCTTTTCATTTGCAGGATGGACCTATTCATCCAAGCACAAAAGGAAAAAAATAGTAGGTGTGCTTTTATAAATTGTTAGATAAATTTTTTCTAGTTTAATTTTTTGGTTTATGTATGAGGTTTGAATATATTCTTTTCTTAAATTCTTATTTTAAAAAAAGATGACTTTTGGCAAAATATATGTTATTTTCTTCCATTCTCTATTTCTCCATTGATTAAGATTTTATATCACACCTTTAGTCTAGAATATATCAAAGGAGAACCAGGTGCCCATAGATTAACAGTTGTTTTTCAACTGAATTAACTTTGGGGAAAAAAGAGTTTCTTCTGTAGCAGTCACAACAAAACTCTGAACACAAAAGAGCTGAGGACAGTTGAACCCCACTCTTTAATTCAGGCCAAGTGACTACCCCTTGGAGAGAAGGGGGGATGTTTTACAGGTGTTTCCATTATTCAGAAGTAAAAACTTCTTTGATTTTGGAATTATTTTTCATGTACAGGAATGCTATTACCATTACTTAATATGTAAATATCGAACGTTTCCAGAACAACAGTAAGTAACAGCCAAGCCTACTAAATCAGACAAACAGAAATGCTCTCCTTTCAGAGGAAAGGAGCCTGTGTTACCAAAAGTTCATGAACCCTTCTCTCAACTGATCAAACTAACTTGAAGGGAGGATCTAACTTGAATTGAATTGCTTCTCTTTGAAATGCTCCTCAGGTTCCAAACACAGCCTAGGTTCTCTCTCCAAACACAAATAGGGAAAGAAGTTAAGTATATCTGTGACATCCTTGATACACTGAAATGCTTTCCTGGAGATCACATAAGTTGGAAAATTGGTGAATTTTTGACCTAGATCCTCACTGTTCAACTGTCTCTACTACTAAGAAGCACTCAGAAGAAGATCCTGATCTCTGAAACTCAGAATTTCATTGCAGGAAAGAAGAGACAGGTAAGCTTCATGCTCTATAGAGACCCCTGCATAATGAGAACAACACCTTGGCTAATCAGGAATATGTAGTGTTGCAGTTACATATATAGTCCAAGGCAAGAACATTCACTTCTTGCATTGCTTAAAAATTTACAATGCTACTAGAACTAGGATTCCCCCATTTTTTTTTATCAGAGTAAGTAGTATCTAACTCTCCTGAGTGCATTCCTAGTCACTTAGCTCTAAAGTCATTATTCTTGTTCCTTGATTGATATTGACATTTCCTTTTCTTGGTGGAAACCCCACAATCATTTGTATATATGGTAGAATAAACAATGGTTCCAGTAAGTGAACTATTGCCATTTTCTATGTTTGTAAATAGTGATGCACAGTTTATTTAGATTCTCTTTTGTTTTGCTTTGCTTCTTTTTTGGGGGGGTCACATCCAGCAGTGCTCAGGGGTTACTCCTTGCTCTATGCTCAGAAGTCACTCCTGGCAGGATCAGGGGACCATATGGGATGCTGGGATTCAAACTACTATTCATCCTGAGTCCACTGTGTGCAAAGCAAACGCCCTAAGTTGTGCTATCTATTTAGATTCTAAAGTCAAGCACATCTATTATACTCATGTGAAGCCACTTTTAGAGAAAATGAGTTCTCTTTAAATTATTTTTCTTTTTCACTTCTTTCTTTCTTTTGGGGGACCATACCCAGAGTTCTCATGGACTTTCTCCTGGTTCATGCTCAGATATCACTCCTGGTGGGGTTCAGGCTACCACATAGTGTACCGGGGATATTTACATCTACTGTATACAATAGAGTACTCGCTGTACTATCTTCTCACTCATTTACTCTGCTTCTTGTTCACATAAATTCAATTCCACTAAAATCATCAATGATGTAACAGATTTCTGACAAAATTTCCCACCCACCCCAGATTCTTAGGCCGTCATCTGGACACCTACATATTATGGTCACTAGTTAACTGTCTCATGTTTCATTTAATGTGATATTTCCTCTTTGAGGTCCTGTAGTTTAAAAAAAATACACAAAGAATTAAATTTCACTTCAAAGGAGTAATAAAAAGAATGTTATGCTTGGCCCAAGAACTAAATTATTTCCATCCTCATGAAAAGCAGCCAGCCACAGGGCTCTTAAGACCAGGAGTAAAATTAGTCTCCTAATAAGTAGCCACCCATTCTTTTTTCCCTGAAAGGACCAACTTTTGCCCACATATACTATTCAGAACTAGCTATACTCAAAATGAGATAACATGGCATTTCCCTGACAAAGATCAAACAGCTAAACTGTGAGTGACAGGAGATCATGTTCATGTTGTAGTCCATTGTTCTTCGGGTGCTCAGCATCACTGATATGTAAATAGAAATATCTTTTTCATTTTTACCTTACAAGAAGCTTCTATGACTTCTGTTAGCTACCTCTTTCATATCTGGTATTTCCTGATTTTAAGTATCCAGATAATGGGTTCATTTATGATGTTTTAACACAACTTGGTGTGTTCAAGTAGTAAAAGGGCAAATAACACGCGAGTGATGGTCATTCAGCACTTTGTGATCATGTAGTCATAGCTGGATGAGGCTATGGATTTGCCTCACCATCCTTGTGCCACAAGGAGAGATGCTCACTCCAATTTCAGGCTCTCCTCTGCAAAACTATGTAGTGCCATGGATGAAACCAGAAACTCCAGAATGCAAAACAGAACCATGCACCCCAACCCTTTGAGCCATTTTCCTTTGAGCCATAGGTTAAGTATTTTTCAGATGAGAAAACAGTGACTCAATGAGGTTATCTAGTTACCTTCCACATTTAGAAACATCAGAGCCAGGAGACCTTTCTTCCGTCAATGCTTGGACTGGCCTGAGCCTCTCTCCTCCCTTCAGGTAAGCTTAGTCTTGTGGAACCTCAGGTTCCCTTTCATTAGGTTGTTTAAGTGAGATTATTTATATTTTTATTCTTATTTTCCTACTATTACTATTCTTTATGGTTCCTTTATGTAACATATATTGAGAGAGATGGATCTGTTTTCTTCTGATTGACTTCACTCAGCATAATAACCACAGTGAAGTGTTTTCTTTGGGGGGGGGGGAAGGGGTTTGGTTTTTGGGTCACACCTGGTAGCATTCAGGATTTACTTCTGACTCTGCACTCAGAAATCACTCCTGGCAGGCCTGTGGGACCATATGCGATGCCCAGATTTGAACCACTGTCTGTCCTGGATCATCTGCATGCAAGGCAAATGCCCTACTGCTATGCTATCTCTCTGGCCTACAGTGAAGTTTTTAATGAATTTTGTTTAATTTGCTATGTTGAGGATTAAGCCAGGGTTTCATACTTGAAAAGCGAGCACTCTGCCATAGAACTCAACTTCCAGTCCCCAAATGGAGTGTATTAAAATTGTTCTTAGAATTGTAGTGTTCTATTTCTTCAGTTCATTTCCTCTTTTACCCAGTTCCCTCTGTTTGTCTTATTTTCTTTGTCAATCTTAGTCTTGGATTTTTTCTTTATCTCTTTTTGAAATTTAACATTTTTCTTTTCATTCCCCATTTGCCTTAAGAAATTATTTGCTGCATATATTCATTCTTGTATGCTTCCTCATTTAGAATTCTCATTAAATTTTGTTGTTGTTGTTGTTGTTGCTGCTGGTGCTGCTGCTGCTTTTGTTTTGGGGCTACACTCAGCAATGCTCAGGGCTTGCTCGTAACTCTGAATTCAATACTTCTGGCAGTGCTCAGGGAACTATATAGGATGCTGAGGATCAACCCAAGCTCTGCTGTGTGCTGTGTGCAAGGCCAGCACCATTATCTTCTATACTATTGCTCTAACTCCACTTTCTTTTAATTTTTAATTATGTTTTACACATTGCCTGATTTAAGATTGTGATTTTTGTTGTTATTTTATGTTTTGAATAATTTTTTGTGGGGGAGAATTTGTGTTTGGGGCCTACTCTCAGTGGCAGTCAAGGCTTATACCTGTCTCTGCACCCCAGGCTCACTCCTGGCAGTACTTTGGGGACCATATAAGGTGCCAGGGATTGAAGAATGCCTGTCTCAAAGTCAGGCAGTGGATAGGGGAGGAGAGAAATGGAGAATATTGGTGTTGGAAAAGTGACACTGGTGAAGAGTGGTGTGCATTCAATGACTAAAACCCAACTATGAACATGCCTGTAACCATAAATAAAGAAATTATTATTTAAAAAAGTAATTTGGCCTCAATGTGGATCATTTTTCTTGTTGTGGACTTTACTCCTAGCAGTGAATGATGCTCAGGGCTTACCAAAGTAGTACCCAGTAATGCTTGTCAGAGGCAAATGGTGCCAGGAATAAAATTCAGGGCCTCGCCTACTCAAGATATGGTTTCTACTGACCAGTCAAAACTCAGGCACCATGCCTAATCCTGACATTATGAATACTGTTATTTATTTTTTTTGAAGATTTAGTAAGCTCTTTTTTTTAAGATAAGAAATAAAAAATATAATAAAAAGGTGTGTGTGTGTGTGTGTGTGTGTGTGTGTGTGGCAGTTGTTGTTTGCATAGGTACAGAAAAATATGGAGAAAATAAAAAGGAGGAAACTTTGACCTAAAAAACAGGGATACCTTATCCATCAAGTATCCTGGCATCAGACCAACTACAGGCTCCTGTCTAGCCCCAAAGTCTTTCTCTGTGGTCCCAGTAAAAGCTCTTCACAATCATGGTTGTTGCTTTCAGGTTACAGTAGTTAAATATTCTGTTTTCTGTATAGATCCAATGTTGAAGTCAGGGTAACATGGAGCATCTTTTGGTTTCATCTAACGATTAGGTGACGATGCAGATAACCCTGCCCTGAAAGCAGGTTGTTACTGCTTACAAGTCATCAGGGTGTCATATGAACACACACTGGAGTAAATCAATGCCAGAGCAGCAGTAGAGCTTACCCTGGTAGAAGTTCCATTCCTGGTGCTGGTGTAGGAAACCCTGCTGCTTTCATAGATGGGATCCCAGGTTCAAGGGTTAATGGTCAATGCCTGATCTTCTGAAGCCTAAGGCAAGCCTCTACAGCAAGTGTTCAGGGTGTAAGGCCCCACTATAATATAAAATGTATGTGTTCCTTTATCTATTAGATAAAAACTTGTTTGCACATGTAAGATTTCCCTCTTTTTAATTAGCCTATGCTAAAAAGGAGCATTGATATTCATTTTTATTGTAAAAGTTTTTCTGAACTTGAGGAAGTGTTTTGGTCCATACAACTTTCCTAGCTCCATGGACCTCTTGCTGCTATTTTTGTAAATTATTTAAAAATATCTCTGGCAACTGCAGATGTCTGATGAGTCATCCTTAAAATGATCAATATCAAACCCTTGAAGAACTTTGTAAATTATGATGGTTTAAATAAAAAGTAAAAATATGGTCAAGATCATAAGAACTGAGAAAAGTGTGTTTGGTTGGGGGAGAGTGGACACAGTTATGCCCATGAGGGTCCATGCTAAATCTATCTTGTTTCTTGGCTTTCTTCATATGTACTGTCCATGGAGTGTTGGTTTAATGATCTAGCCACTATTTTTATGATCAGTTTAGAATCCTGGACTATTTTTTGTATAAAATTTTTCTTAGACACAAAATAATCATTTTTCTACATATAAATTTATTGAATGATTGGAAATTGTTTTTCTTAGACATATGTAATAGAGTACTTAATAGCATACCATTTACCCTGTGCTTTTTGTGTGCAGAATTCAGGAAGTCTCCTGCTCCCCCACCCCAAATCATTACTACCAGTCCAGCATACTAAAATCACCCTATCAGCATCCCTCCACATCAGATCTTGAAACAAATGAGACCTTTCTTATGATGGGAGCAGATTCAAGGGCTCTTTTAATTCTAAACAGGCTAGAAGGTAATGTAGATTGTGGCTACACATGCTGTTTGGCCCATGTGTTTAAAAGCAGAAACTCATTTCCTGTCACATGTGACTCTAAGCATCTCACAGTGTGCAGAGCCAAGACTGAACCCAGCTCACACCCCAGCTCACACTTGGAAATTCTCTGTCGGCAGCAGAGGATAAGGCATTTGACATTCAAACAATCATCCTGATAATTTTCTTCATTTAACTTTTCTTTAAATGGTGTCCGAATATCTCTAGCTGATTTGTGTTTAGGGAGTTAAAAAAGGAAATCACAAATAAACACAAGTATAATTTCTGCCAGGCCTTGTGCAGTTGGTGGGATTTCCATCCCTTCTACTATACACCAGAGCAGGTTGTGACAGTCTAACACCCAGGTTCGTCAACACTCCATGAAATCATTCACCTTATTCCCAGGAGCACATGTTGTTTTCATACTCTTGTTGTTTTATTAAAAAAAGAAACTTTCTAAGTCTCATCTAAAGCCCCAGTTTTCATGATTTCAGGCACTTGCAGAATCTGTAATAGCATCTTGAGTAGTGTTTTTCAGGTATATCTGGCAGGAGGGTAATATGGTTGGTCCAGACCCCACTCACTTGCTTCTCCTGCTAACGCTGATGAACACTTTGAGAGAACCTGCACAAACAGCAGTCTGTAATTAAGCAAAATTAAATTTGTTAGAAAGAATCCACGCAACCCCCAACAATTCCTTCCCAAAGGTGTTAGTCTGTCTCAATAGGAATGCATACCAATTCATTTCTTTTGCTTGCCACTGTGTATTCTTTAGTCAAAGTGCTAAAAAGCAATTAAGGAGAGGAAGCAAAAAGGGGACACACACACACACACACACACACACACACACACACACACACTTAATCCATAGACCAGATGACCAACCCCAAAATAAAGGACAATGAGCTTCCTAAGATTCTCTTTCAAATCTGCCAGTAGACCATGTTGGAACTAGACAGCAGCTCTTTCTCTCCAAAATATTCTCAGGAAGAGGGGGGCCACCCTCAAAAGGCCACCCTAATACATACTGATCCCCACACACTCAGCTACTCATGGTTTGTTTTCTTAAATAGCAAAAGTTTATTTTATTTCACTGCTCCATCAAAATTATTTATCTCATTTATCATACAGTTCCTGCCTAGTGTATTTTGCCAGAACTAACATGCATGAAAATTATGTTAATGGGTCTTGGACCCGTTTTAATGTACTTCATATAATCAAGAAACTAAACAAACAGAAGGGGCTCTGAAAGGTGCTCATTCTACTGGGAAGAACTGCCTGCTCTCAGACACGTTTTTCAGGAGAGTAACTGCCAGGGATCAAACCACCACTAGAAGCCTGAGCAAAGACCTATTTATTCAAAGGAGAAAAGAGACTGAAGAACTGATCATGGGACCCAACTCCATGGAGTTTCGAGGTTTCCATTAGCCAGCAGTGATTTCATGGAGAGAGATTGGGAAGTTATTTGGAAAAGATTCCTAAAATGAAAACTAACAGAGAGAACAATTAACTGGTCATACTGGAAAAGCCAACGTGGTGAAAGTCATCCATTGCTTGAGGAAATCCATCTCTGCATACACAGGGATGTCACTAGAATGCAGGCCGGGTGGTCACTTTTGCATGTACTGACGTAGAGAAAAAGTCATATTATAAAGAGGTCTTTCTACTACTTCTCAGAAATGACACTCTAAGTCTTATTACAAAATATACCACATTATCATAAAATTCCCTCCATAAAGAGTTCTTTAGAAAAACTCCAACTCACTAAGGAACTGGAATTTTGAGGAATGGTCCTCAAGAACTTTGTAATATTTATTTATTTGAAAATTGTATCTGCTAAATTTACTTTTTACAAACAACTGTAAAAATGGTTCTTGAGAACTCAGAGTTTGGTTAACCTTTGGAACTTAATAACTGCCAAAACACACAAACATGTGTTTGTGCTAATAATACCCATTATTAGCAATATCAAAAAAATAAAAGCTAAATTTAAAAATGATAGTATTTGATGGATTGATTTGCCACTCAAACCTATGGATCGACCTAATTGAATAAACTGGTCAGAGAAAGAGCCAAAAATATGAAAAAGTAGGGATTGGAGAGATAGCGTTTGATTTCTATGCAGAAGGATGGTGGTTTGAATCCCGGCATCCTATATGGTTCCCCCAGAGTTTGCCAGGAGCAACTTCTGGTTGTCAGACCAGGAGTGACCCCTGAGCGCTGCCTGGTGTACCCCCCACCCCCCAAAAAAAAATTGAAAAAGTTTTGGGCAGGTCTTTTTCTGACAAGACTCAACAACAGCCCAACTTTACAACTGGAATTTTACTCTTTGACTCAAATGACAGACTTTATTAAAATAAAAGCTAGTCCTCTAAAGAGATAGGGGACATGAATTTCATCATTTCAACTCAATAGAAGAGTCAAATTTTTTCTTTACTGTTGATTGCAATAAGGAGCAGCTGAAGGGTGGGTGATAGAAAGGAAGAAAGAAAAAGTGGAGAGGCAGCAGAAGAGAGAAAGAGAGAAAAAAAAAACCAAGGGTGAGAGAACCAAGTGAGAGGACCAGTGAGGCTTGAAGAGACAGAATAATTGGATCAGGAGTAGGAGTAGAAATGGAGGCAAAATTTTAAGCATACATCTGCCCCTCGTTTCTAGTCTATCCTACAGGTAGAGCAATATATTAATCTCTATTCAACCTCTTGACAATACGAGGTCACATTTTTTTTCTCCTTGGTCTTCATTTCAAAAAACACGTGGGGCTAATGCCCCCCTCATATATTATATGCATATAATTTATACATGCATATACATTTATATATACATAATATCCATCTTGTATTGTGATCTTGTTACTGCCCTACAAAGCTCATTTCTAATCTTGTACTGCCTCAGTCCCAACCATTATTTCCCGACATTTACCCATGTAGTTTCAGCTCATGACATAAAGCTCACCACATAGAGTGATAAGTGCAGTTAGAGAAATAACTACACTGAACACTATCATAAAAATGTCAGTGAATGAGGGAAATAGAAAGCCTGTCTCGAGTACAGGTGTGGGTGAGGTGGGGAGGAGGGAGATCTGGGAAATTGGTGGTGGAATCTTTCACTGGTGAAGGGGGTGTTCTTTACATGATTGTAATCATGCAACTACAATCATATTTGTAATCACGGTGTTTAAATAAAGATAATTAAAATATGTTAAAAAATAAAAAAATAAAAAGATGTTGACCGACTGTAATGTATCCGTCAGTCTGTCTAGAAGATGAGAATCATACAGAATTTTGAGGAGGCAGCTATGATATTTAGCTAAAGAAGATTTAGCAAAACTATGGTTATTATCAGAGTTTGTGAATGGAAGAGAGAAAAATATGCCTTCACAAGTATTGCCCTTCATAATGAGTTTAGAGCCAATGGATAAACACACAATTTGAAAATTGGACAATAGGGCACACATATCACTAAAATTGAAAATAGTACAAAAATGGGGAAATTGTAGCCAAAGAGGGGAAAAAAACCCTACTTTACAAAATAAATATTACTTTATCTGTACATGTATTTAGGAGTTGGCTGCTGATTGCTCATTAGCATCATTCTAGAAAGAATTATATTAGTGAGTATTTCAGGCAACAAAATGAAACCTCTAAGGCAAGTGACACGTACTGCTTTAAATCTTACATAAAAAGAAAATAAAATGGCTTGGTGTCGGTTCATGTGCAAGCATAGATGGACCTAGAAAATTCAATGATATCAAGAATCTTCTCTATCACTCATTTTTCCCTTCTTCTGTGTAGGCTTCATACATGACCAAGCAGTTCTTAAACAAAAGAAGTGAAAAGGGGTTTCCTCTTTATTGATACTCTCAAACTGACTGGAATTCACTCTAGCTTGGGTTAGGTGTCTCCCTGAATCCATTGCTATGGCTAGATGAAAGAATCAATCTCATTAGCTAGACTCAACTCATATGCTCACCTCTTCATAGATCTCATGGCCATGGACATGTAGCACTCCTGGAGGGCAGATCTGAGTAATATGCAGGTGTCTGAATAGGAGAGGAAGGTGAGGGTAACATCACAGGACTCTTGGACTGTGTTGTCAAGGAACAATAACTACACTCCTTGGAAAGGGGAGAGTTTTGAGCAGGTAGAAATGAGAGTTGTTCATTATCTGTTCTTCACAGTTTAGAAGATAGGCCTACAAAACTTATAGCTTCTTTCATTAAAATTGTATTTTTGCTACCTTACTCTTATTAAATTACAAATTTGGTATTTATTTTATAACTACTATCAAATTAAAGAGTTTAAAGACCAAGGGACTTGAGAGGTAGTACAATGGGTAGGGCCCTTGCCTTGCACATGACCCCCTGGGTTTGAGCCCATGAGATTCCCCTGAGCCCAACAGAAGAGATTCCTGAGCACAGAGTCAGAGTAACCCCTGAATCCCACCAGAGGGTGGGTAGTTCCACCTCCCAAAAAGGACTTTAAAGACCCGTTACTTAATACCCAGTCATATTAACATAGAGAAAAAATTATCCAAGTAGCCTGTTCCCTCCCTTACACATTATGATTCTTCTAGACCTATCTGAAAAGTCTAGCATAAGCTTGTTCTTCTCCTAAAAGACGCTGGTAGAAATGTTGGCCAAAAAGAACCAAATTTAATCAATGCAAATGTTTCTCTATACATGTATCATATATAACTCTCTAATAATTATAACTACATAATAACTTATCAATAATGATCTGCATTGATAAATTATCAATGCCTTGATTTTAAATATTCTAAAGTTTCACAACTGCAGTTACTTGGCAAGTATTTAACAAGATGGAAATGAGCCAGAAACAAACATCATTTGCTAACAGTACTTCTTGCAATGTTTTATTTTATTATGTTTCTTTCCCCAACAACCTCAGTTATTAGTGTAAGCATTCTGGGGCTGAAGGGATAGGGCACTTGCCTTGCATGTAGTCCACGTAGGCAGTTATTCTTGACATCCCAGATGGTACCCTGAGCATCATCAGAAGTGATCCTTGGGAATAGAATCTGAAGAATGCCCTCAGCTCCTTCAGATGTGCCCCTACAAAAAAGAAAAGTTAAAACATCCTATATTCTAGATATAAAATGACAATCATTTTAGTGGAATCACTAAGAAGTCACCCTTTTCAAATATGAGAGTGTCTTTAAATACACATTTCTTGACTTGATAGAGTATTCTGTTAGACTTTTCAAAATCAACGTTGTCCTCACTATTAACTTCAACAAATTCACCACTTTTGAACTCTTAGAAGTAGTAATATCTAACAATGATATAACTCTGCCTTTGTCCTGGGCACAATTCTCCTTAATGTAAATCCTTTGATTAGTCATTCAGCAAGAAGTATCTCATCACACTGAGCTCTGTAAACCCAAGAAGTGTATGCCAAGAAGTCATCCAAACAAGAAAGGCCCGAGTTAGAGAGGAGAAGCTGAAGCCAGAGCCAAAATGTGAGAGGATGACAAGAGTTATGGAGGCATGACGCCGCACAAGGAACCTTCCCTGGCTGCTTGTTCCATTTACCACGTCATAGGCAGGACAGGATGGAACATCTTTTGAAACAATAAAAGCATTTTTAAATCGGTTGAATTTTTTCATTCAATTTATAAGAAGGCAAAGGAATTTCTATTCTTTAGGTATCTATTTAAAAAACCCAATCTACTATATTTGTCTCAAAAATGATTTTGTAGAAAGTCTACAACTAATGTATACAAACCAGAATGAAACTAGTGTGGGTCAGAGAGAAAGCTCAGTTGGCTGAGCACATGCTTTGATGATGGGGTTCCTGGATTCTATTCCCAAGCACAGCTGGGAGGAGTTTCCACACACAGTTTAAAAACTCTAAAAATCTTTTGCAATAAATACTGCATTGTGTGAAAATATCTCTTTTAAATTAGTAGAATGAGAATGAGAAAGAGAAGGAATAAAAGGTAGGTAATAAAGGAAAAGTAAGTCAAGAACACACATGAAAAAAATTTCTTTGCAACTTATGTACATCATTCTTTAGTCATAATTTAGATATACTAATATTATTCATTATCTTATTATTTACTTTGGTTTCTGGGCACTACAAGATGATGATCATGCCTTATTCCTGGCTCTACAATGAGGAATTATTCCTGGCATTGACCATGGGAATTGAACCCATGTCAGTGGTGTGTAAGGCAAGTGCCCTACTCTCTTCCCTACTAACACTCCAATCCCTATCATTCATTATTGTAATGCAAATTAACACATTGAAATGGCACTTTTTAGCCTACACATCAAAAATTAAAGTAAGCATGTGCCAGCAAATATGTGATGAGAGAAATTATACAATTTGTCTTGAGGACAATTTGGCAAAATGTCAAAATTTTAAATAATATCTCCTTTGTGCAAATTGATAAAAATCCCAAATCTAAAAAAAATGTGAAATCAGGATTTTAACTAATGAAAAAACAAGCCCCCTAAAAGTACTATTGTTCCAAGATGATTAATGATGTCATTTATAGTGTGAAGGAATGTGAGTGCACTTGGACTAGCCTGAGGGGTAGCAGGTCAACTCAGAAGAATATTTATGAACAGAACTAATAACAAATTCTGAGCTTTACTTTGATCTGTGGCTTGCTTGAATTGCTTTGGACTTAGTCCTCCCCCAGACTGATAATCCCTTAGAAACAGAGGATATTCAACTCCCAGAATTTTTTTATACAGGTTAGCAACTGATAAGCAGCACTGTTCCACTTACCGTGTCATAGACAGGACAGTCTGGAACATCTTTTGAAACAATAAAAGCTTCATTTTTAAATGGGTTGAATTTTTTCATTCAATTTCTAACTGGGCAAAGGAATTTCTCTTTTTAGGTACCCATAAAAAGAACCAATCTGTTGTATTTGTCTTAAAAATAATTAGTTTTGAGGAGGAGGGGTAAGGAGGAGAGAGAGAGAGAGAGAGAGAGAGAGAGAGAGAGAGTGTGTATGTGTGTGTGTGTGTGTGAGGCAGAGTGACAGAATCAAATGGTTTGTTGATGTGGGTTAATGGGCCTAATTTCACAGAGGTGCCATGTCTAAAAAGGGCCCTGAGCAACAGTGAGAAATTTGGGTACAGCAGAAGATGAGAACTTACCAACAATATGAAGGGCAAAGTCAGAAGTCTGAAAGGGCAGAGAAATATGAGACATCAAAACAAATCTAGAGAATATTAGGACAGGAATGATGGGACTTTAAACTTACACTTATCTAGAACCATTATTTCCAGATACTCATCGAAAGACCTAGGGAAACTGTGGTAGAGTCTGAGGATATTCATATCCGTAGGTGAATCCCAAATATATATTTGTATGGCTCTGCCTCAGAATCATTGCTAATCTAGCTGATGGACTGACTTAGCTCACATTTCTCCTTCAAATCTTATCCTGTCAGACTTGTCTTATGGAAATCCCACAAAGTAACAGATGTGTGATGTTCAGAAGAGACCTAATAGACCATAAGTAAATAGATAGTTACTAATTGTTTCTAGAAGTTTCTTGAAGTTTTCTTATCAGCTCATTGTCCATATCACACTTTAGACCACATAGTCCACCTTGAAAAATGCTTGTCCTGAGCACTGCCCGGTGTGACCCAAAAACCAAAAAAAAAAAAGAAAAAAGAAAAATGCTTGTCTCCCGAAACACTCACTTCAAACTGAGTACCATGGAAGCTGTCACTTATTTGTGTGTTCGTCACATATGAAAACCTAGACCAAACATCAGGTGTGACCCTGAGGATCCCAGATGGCACGTTTAAGCCACTCAGAAACACAGCACTGTGGAAACAGTGGAAATTCTCAGGCGGCACCCATTATGCTCAGCCTGAGCTTTGGATCTTTTAAATATGTTTTTTTGGACTAGACATGGAATGGACACAAAATCAGGTAACATAAGCAAACAAGTTGCCTCCTAATGCAAACACCTTTATATTCTGAAACCCTGACAGCCTGATATTAAATATCATTTCAAAGTCATCTTGGCTTCATTTTGACTTCCAACCTTTGAGGAAGGTTGTTGGATCGCACTTAAAAGGATTGCTATCCTCTAAGGAGGAAGACCACAATACCACAAGAAACAGGGGGAAAATACAACCATCAATTATCTTACAACATTGACTAAAGGCAAGAGAGGTTTCAAAATAGTGTGGCAGCTGCTCTGAGTCATGACGCGATTTCCCCTTTATCTCTATTTGCTTAAGGTACACACGTTCTTCTCCCCACCGACCCCACCCCCCAGCAGTTTTCTGGGTAGCTAAGGAAGATTTCTAACTGGAGTTGGAATTGTGTACGGATGAACTTTCCTCTTGGGAAATTAAATGACTTGTATTTTATTCACTGCAGAAAAGAATCAAAGAATTACTCTCTGGTTAAATGCTCTAGCTTTTTGGCAGTTCCTCTCTATTCCCTGATAAACCCTAAACTTGAACCCGCTATTGCTACTGCCAGTTAACATGCAATGGGCCAGGCTGTAGTGCCAAAGGAAGAATGCTCTGAGGTACCAGGAAGTGTCCAGGACCTCCCTACCCCCCAATTTTTTTGTTTGGGAAATAATCCTCATGAACAATGAAAGTCAAGGAACTCCCATGGGTTGGGACTTCCAAGAAGGCTGGTGGCAGAGATTTCCCAGGTACGACTTTGGTTATTGGCAGGTACAGGGGATAGCTCTGCAGACCAGATGTATGTACAGAAGGAGCAGCTCTGAACTTGGATGATAGGTCTGGCAATTCAAGCATCAAGCAATTCTTGATGGCATCTAGAACATTCCCATGCCTTGAGATGTAAGACAGCCAGCAGTATAAACACAGAGTCTGGAGTGTGATTCAAATAGAGCCTCAGTTTACACCCTGGCTAAAATTCCAGCTACAAGAGCTCTTACTCCTCTTTGTTTCTGTGAATTTTAAATGTGTTTCTACCTATAAAATACTGTACCAATGCCTGGCATACAGTAATTGCCCCATGTTTTCTATTATTGCTGTTGTGCTAAGACTAGAGTCACTCTAAGCCCTGATTCTATTTCCAGAAATCTTCATCAAGATGAGCAAATTGGGGGATTAAAATAAAGAGCCTGGAAAGGAGGTGAGAAGTTGACTGGATGCAATTGGTTGCAAATTTTAGCCTCTGGGCTTGGCATGTTCTGGTTGTTGGAAATGTCCATTGTCTGGGACCAGCTGATTGGGCACCGACCATATGCCATGCTGACTCTCAACAGAAGCTCTCTCCCCAATGCTGCACACCAGGACCACCTCTCCCATGGAGGTCTGTATGTATCCTGGAGTGCATCTGGCCCACAGACGCCTATGGGCCAGTCAGTCAGGATGTGTGACGGCATCTCTTGCTGTGGCAGGAGGGGGAAAAGAATCTCGAATCCAGATTAACAAAGGAAGTGAGCAGGCACTGTGTGTCTCTGCCATCATGTCCATCAATAAAATTAGATCCTTACATGGTCCTTTTTCTGCACATTTATTGTTTGGAAAAGCACACTCCAGCAACCAGAAAGTTTTTGCCAGGAAAAAACAGACCCAGTTCGGCTGAGCTCTGATCCCATAAAAACAAAAATTTGGTGATAGGAAATAAACCTCAAACACTGAGTGGTCTGCTCAGTGGCTGACAGATGCAGCTCAGTGGGAGTTTGAATCTTGGAGACCTTTGACATTTGCAGACTCAACTACTCTCAGTAGAGCATTGGGAAGCAACCTCACTGGTATGTCATGTAATCTTATGCAAGTCTGCTGCCAGGCAGGCTTTCTTGAGAGACCACCCACTCTAGTGGGACCAGGGGAACCATCCTAGCATTGTCAAGAATTGGGAAGATTCAGAAAGTTCAAATGATGTTGGTTTATCATTGCAAAAAGTGTGCACTAAGGCTGTCCTGGCCATCAGTTCTTCCACCTAATGTTCAGTTTGAGGACTATTTTCTTTTAGAATAAACCCCATCTCTGATTAACTGTTTTTTAGTTTTCTTTTTAATTTACCAATAAAAGGAGAAATAAATTGGTAGTTCAGATTTAGCCAATTTGTGTGAAGGCTTGCAGACAAAAGGCCACTGTAGGAAGGTCAGGGACTTCAAAAAACATACTGGAGTTTCCACAGAAAACAATGTGGAGTTTAATAAAATCTTGCCCTTTTAGAGACCTATGTGGGAGTCTCAAGAATTTACTCAATTGTCAAACAGAACACAAATCTGAAGACTATTTATTCTAATTTTGTTTCTAGCAAATGAAGGCACTGAGATAGTAAGACAATGACCTAAGCACCTCTACACACACCACCAGGCTAGTTATTGAAATTAAGGATCAGATAGGCCCTTGGAAATAGGAATGCCCAGTTACGTGTGTGCTGATAGCTGAAATCCAATCTTTGACCTAAAGAATCTGCAATATCATATAAAAACAGCCCTGAGTAAAGAGACAATTGGTTTCCATGGACCCTCATAAAGGATTGTTTGCTAAACTCTTTGCATCAATGTCCTGAGTTGATCCTCACAGCTCTAAAAAGGAGATACTAGTTTCGTTTAGTAGCTTGAGAAATCACATTTGCGTAACTTGTTCAAGGAAAGTCATTTATGTTTTCAATAAGTGTGTTTACACAATTACGGTCAGGAGGCAGGCTTCAAGTTAGCATCATAAAATCAACTTTCATCTTCTGTTCACTTGGGAGGGGGAAGAGAAATTAGTTCCTTGCCACATCCATGAAACCATGATTATTCAGTGTATTATGCACAACATAATTCCAGAGATCAATTAGTCTAAGATCAGTGCTTTCTTACAAATCCACCTGTCTCTTGGTTGGCCAAGATTTTGTTACTCCATGGGATTCCCCAGAGGAATTCTGGGTCAGTCAACATAGCCTAAGTAGATCCATGGTGTGCCAACATTTGACTATTGGCAATAAAAAAGTACTGTTTGGGCAATGTCTTTCCTAATTTTCAATATCTGAGTTGAGTCCGTAAAATGAAGAGGACAGTGTATAATGGAAAGACAGTAACTAAAACCATCAAGAGGATATGATTGAAAAGGACTTTGTTTTGAGTGCAATGCTAGAAAATTGGCAAGAGTGTCTGTCTGTTAGAAAACTCAGTAGGCACCAAGCAGTATTGTATGACTCCAATGAACTCGCTGTAGGGTAGGTGAACAGACTGAAGTTAACACTGTGTAAAATTACCTATAATAATCATTTTGGATTTTTCTCTATATAAAAGGAAGTAGGCAATACTAATGCTGCAACAATCCACTTATGGACAGTTGGGTTCGTTCTGTCTTTCTGTGGGTGGCTGTGGGGAGAAATACTCTCTCAGTGAAACTTTAGAGGAAAATGAGTTTCATGTCATGACAAGTCCGGTCAATGAAACTATCCGGGATTTTTCGGGCAGAGATAAAACACTGACAATCTGGCACTTGCTGATTTCCAGAGTAAGATTACAACTCCACTAGCCTTACAAAGATCACCTGGATTTGTGTACCCAGCTGGGCAGTGTGTTCCAAGATGAAAAATGTATTTTGGCTGACTTTCCTCAGAACACACCTTCATTCAAGAAAAGCCCCGAGGAAGAAACAGCCTTCCTATTCCTGCCTTCCTCCTGGCAAACTCCTGCTCATCATTCAAGATGCATCTCAAATGTCACCTCTGCTGTGAAGCCTTCTTTTGGCCCAAGGCAAAGATGCACAATCTCTCAGCTGCTCTTCTGGCCTTTCCAGGACACACCTTCCCTACAATCTTTACACACCTCATTGGCATTCTAGAACCATCTGCCCTGGCATGTTGCCAGCTGACATCCAGGGCCAATTCGAGTGCTGGAAGTTTTAAACACTTATGAATTTCTCTACCTTCAATGTCCTAGTGCAAGGTTTTCTTCAATATGAAACAAAAAAGTGTGTGTATGAGTGTGTATGTATGTTTGTGTGTGTGTGTGTGTGTTCTACAAAATGGATAAATTCCTTGGGTTCATAGGTTAAGTTTTACTGATTTTTCTTTTTTAACTGTATCTATTTGGTGCAAATATGTGTGCCTTACACCACATTGAAATGAAGTGAATGAAAATAACATAATCTCTCTGGTTTTACAAATGTCATTGTCTTCACTTCCTAGAGCCCACCCATATTTAATTTTCTTCCCCTTCTCTCTGTTGTTAGTGCAATAATCAGGAAATTGTACTCATGGTACTTGGTTGTGGTTGTGGTATTCAAACACCATGGACTTGTGGTGTTTGCCCACATAGTTGCCACACACTCAGGCCGAGGTGCTCATAGGGCCTGAACTCCTTAACTGTGGTATTCAGGGACATTCTAATTGGAGCACTCCCCAGCCATTACTGTGGCACTCAAATATCCTTCTAGGTCTGGTGCCTATAGGCATCGCCCCTCATTCAAAACCTCTGGCTCAGTTAGGCTAAGATAACTGGGGGAGAAGGAGCAAGGCCAGACATTACTTGTAGTGCCTAGGATCTCATGCAAAGTATTGTCTGGTTCAAAGAGCAAAGTTGTTCCAGTCACATTTCTCAGTGCATGAGGTAGCACCAGGAGGGGTTAAACTATTGGCGTTACTTATAAGGTAAGTGCTTTGGCCACTGAAACATCCCCTACTCCATAAAAAGTTTAAGATATATTTTTACTTTAATAGAAGTAGCATTACATTTGCAAAGGGATCCAAATGTCAATTTTCAGCCCTAAACTTTAGACACATCACATCCTTAGTTCCCCTTCATTCACTGTTGGTCCACACGACAGAATTGTTGGGACTGAGCCTGAGAGAAACATTCAAAGCACAAAGCTGTGATCAAATCATGATTCTACTGCACTCATAAGTCTCAGTGATTTCTCAAGAGATAGAACAAAAGTTCAAAGAAAAGTCCTTCCTAGGGGCCTATATCTTGTAGCCCAGTGTCTTGCCAGCCCATCCATCTCTTTCACTCCCCTTTGCACATACCTGCAGATTCTCCTACCCCAAGAGTTGTTGTTGTTGTTGTTGTTGTTGTTGTTGTTGTTGTTGTTCTTCTTCTTCTTCTTCTTCTTCTTCTTCTTCTTCTTCTTCTTCTTCTTCTTCTTCTTCTTCTTCTTCTCCTCCTCCTCCTCCTCCTCCTCGTCCTCCTCCGTCTCCTCCTCTTCCTCCTCGTCTTCTTCTTCTTAGTCTTCTTCTTTGCCCCACCAGAACTTCTGCCTCAGCGGAGATATATCACTCAGGCCTAGACTCACTAGCTCCTCAGAGAAGCCATCCTCCAACCACTCCTCTCAACTGCATCTCCAACTGTTTTCTAGAACATCTCTCTCTCTCTTTTTATTATTTTGTTTATTGACTCTCTGTCCTGTCAGAAGGCAAACCATCTGCCAGTTTGTCTTCATCACTGCCACAACCCCACAGACTAGAAAAATACAGGGGCTCATTTATGTGGAAAAAAGTGAATTCCTAATAAAAGAGAAAAAACTGTCCGTGAGAACTGAAGCATTTGGAGCAATCATGTCGAAGAGTTGTTCTATAGACACGAGATGTTTTCTTTTCATCAGCCACTGGGAAAATGGAAGACTGCACACAAAGAACATTCTGGACACAAATGTGCAGTGGTTCTCTCAGCAACAACATCTCCAAGTGTGTCAGCATTGAGAGAACAGATGTTTCTTTTGCCTGTGGGCTTACAGCTGTGCTGGACGCTCACACACAGGGTCCAACCTCACCTCAGTCAGTGGCTTCTCAGAGAGAGAGAGAGACCGCCCTGGCACTTCCTGAACATGTCTTGCTGCACAAACAGGCTGCCCCTCAGAACAGTGAGAGACTAAGAAGGAAGAAATCTTGTCTGCCCGGGGCCAAATTGTCACTAGGGCTAATTGGCTCTTCTCAATTACATATATTTGTTTCTCCTAGTTTCTGGTGCTCTTCCCTACTACCTCTCAGCCCTGCCACCCAGCTTTCAGAGTGCTGATCTACTGAAACTATACCAGAAGCCATTCCACAATGAAATCCATTGCTTTGGGCCATAATGAAGTATCCCTTAAGCTGTGTGCTAGACAATGTGCTCAGGAGGTCACTGTAGAAAGAAATAACTGATCATCTTGTCTCTCTATGGCCTTCTCTGCCTGCTGGAAGAATGAGAATCTAGAAAACTCCTAACTTCCAGCCATTTTCTTCCATCCTCATCTCAGCATCTCTATTGTGTTACCTTCTCCCCATTTCTTAAAGAATGGTGGATCCAGGAAGGGAGCCTGCTTCCGATGGAGTCCTCAGGTTCATGTGCTACACAGAGAGCACAGGGCCCGTTGTGTGACCCAGATGAATCAGCCAACGGCTGCCCCCATGACTCCCTCCACCATTTTCCACTGCTTCTTGAGGAACTGTCATTATGTGTCACTGTATGACCATGTCACAGGAAATGCCTTTGAGTGATGGGTTCTAGGCCCTACTGTGTACCTGCTGGCTACAGGTGCCATAGGAGACAATAGACCTTCAAGGGTTTATGCCAGAATTATTTCCCTTTTTATTTTATTTAATTTTTTTTAATTTAGTCACCATGAAATTACAAAGTTAATAATGGTTGGGTTTCAGGAGTACAATGTCTCAACACTTGATCCCTTCCCCAGTGCCACTTTCCTTTATAAATCTCACCCCACTTGCCTCCCATCACCCTGTCTGCCTCTATAAGGAGTACTTCTATATATTTTTTTCCACTGTGGTTTACCGTACCATTGCTAATAGGGTTTGATACATAACACTTTCCCACCTTTCAGCACTGCACTGCTTCCTCTTCCAAGCTGAATGCATTCCTTCACCCTCCCTATCTTCCCTACACAGCCCCTCAGGTGTATGTCTCCTGCTGAGTAACAGTCCTCATGGCTTTTGTTCACATTGTCCTTGGATATTCATTGTCCCACCATTATGCTTCTTTATATTCTTCTTATATATAAGCGAGATCATTCTGTATCCATCTCTCTACCTCTGACTAGCTTCATTCAGCATCATACTCTCCAGGGTCTCCATATAGCAGCAAATTGCTTGACTTTATCTTTTCTTATGAATGAGCAATATTTATTGTGTCTATATACCATAGTTTCTTTATTCAGTCATCTATTCTTGGAACACTCTAGTTTCCAAATTTTGACTTATTGTGAACAGTTCCTCAAGGAACATAGGTGTGCGGATGTCTTTTCTCCATTTTATTTTTGCATACTCAGGATTTTAGAGAAGGGGGTAGGGCACCCCATGTCTTCACATATGAATGAGAGTAGGATAGCATCTGAAAGACCTGAACTTTAAGGTGAGAGCATCAGGAATTCATGCTCCAAGTTAAGAACGTCAATTCTTGCTACTTATAGACCATGTGGTTCAGGTAAGCAGCCTCCTCTTAACCCTAGATTCTGGAAATGGTAGTTAAAAAACACAGTACCTACCATGCTAAGTGCTGAAAGGAATTAAGAGATAAATTCAAGTGTTTAACTCAGCTCTAGGCATATTCTATATTGCTTCTCATTTTTTGGACAGTGCCACAAATCAGCTAAGACCTCACAATGCAAGGCAAGTGCATTTTCTCTGAGCCACATTCTGGTCCCCAAATAAACTCTAAATGTGTCAACAAACTTAAATTTTTACTTGAGCAATATGGAGCACTTACGTTTGTTTTCTTTTTATTAATATAATTTTATTTTAATCATAGTGGCTTACATATCGTTGACAATAATATTTTAGGTACATGTTAACATAAAATCAGGGGAATTCCCTTCACCAAACTGTCCTCCCCCC
>PVKC010014477.1:0-22130 GCA_004027635.1 Crocidura indochinensis | reverse complement strand
TAGGGTTAACTCCTGGCTCTGTGTTCAGGAATCCCTCCTGGTGACACTGGGGATCATAAGAGGTGCTGAGGATCAAACCAGGGTCAGCCACATACAAGGGAAGTGTCTTATTAACTGTACTATTTCTTTGGCATTCCAAAAGATATTTTCAAGCTAAGAATACTATCACTGTTCATAACTACTGAAGCATTTTTTTCTGCTAGGTTTTGAGGGTGGTACCATAGAGGGTGTGAAGGGGTAGGGATAGAAATTTGGGGGTGGCAATGTCAGAGGAGCTATGTGGAGACCACATGAAACAGAGAGTATTTTGCAACTAAAAGATTTACAGGAGATGGGGCCTAGGAAAACAAGGTAAGAAAAAAGCCTTTCCTATCTGTGGAATGATTCATTGTCCCAATAATCACATGCGTTGCAGAAAATCAGAAAATGGCAAAGAAGCAGAACCAAGCAGAAAGACATCCCTCATTCTACCATGCTGAGATTACCTTTGTGAATATGTTTGTGCTGATTTACCCAGACATGGTAATAGTCTTTTACATCCTAGATTGGAACCCAGCCTGGGAACTCGGCAGAAAACTCAGCCAAGAGGTTAAACTCTGACAGTCTTACCCTCTGGGCTGCAGGCTCTTACTCTGCCTGAATCTCTCTTCCCTATTGTTGGCAGGGAAGGACGGACTTGGGCCATGATCTAGGATGCAGCTGGATCTTCTCCAGGCATGGGGGGCTGAACAGACAGTTGGGAACAGTAGTAAGAAGCCTCCAGCTTTAGAGAAGGCCAAGTGGAACATGTCCTGAGATTTTCCTGACTCCCCAGTCCAATGTTTGGCCTTGCATCATCCCTATACACATACACCTCCAAGCAGCTCTCTCAAGAGGACTAAGGATTCCCGAGTGTTCTTGTGGTGTGATCTGGAAAGGATCAGGAACTCAGAGCACATAACGCTAAGATGCTGCTATACATTCAGCTAGGGGCCATGAAGTGGCAAGCACTGCCATTCAGGGAAAATCTGGGAACAACTCAGAACCCCCCTGGGAATATAACTGACTCAACTGTCTGTCATAAGGGCCCCAAGGCCCCGAGTCTTTGAATCCTGGCTCTGAGGACACACTGCTCGGGTGGAATTCTGCCTCTGACAATGGGTGTGTGACAGTGGGAGTGAGTTTTGCTTTCTCAGCGTCTATTTACCCATGGGTAAGAAAAACATGACAGCAACTCTCAGAGGGTGGTAGAGAAGCAATTTGGAGGTTACATGCCAAACACTTGGTATCCACATAGTGAATGGGAACTAAGGTCAGCTTGTATTTGGGGAGACTCTGCTTTGAAAACCAGACTATCTTTTATTCCAATTATGCAAGTAACGGACGTTTCTTGCAGAAAATATCCACAGAAGATCCTTTAAATGCTATCTAATCTCACTATCCTGAAATTAGAATGTTTCCTGTTTTTCTATGCATAGCTTTTCTGTTTTCTAGTATCTCTCTGTTTGGGCATAAATAATTTTTTTTCCTATCTAAACAGCACCCTATAGTCCAGACTAGTTTGCAATGTGATATTTTCAACTGTCTTCAACTTTCTTTTCGAGCCATTAAATATTCGTCCATGGGATAATTTATAAGACTGGCATTGAGTGAATAGGCTATAAATTATTTAACCAGTCTTCTATGGTTAGATCTTTCAATGATATTTTTTCTTCTTCTCATAAACAACACTCTCCTGCATAATCTTGCAGATAAATCTGAAAATATTCATGCTTCTTTGGGACCATTTCTAAAAGTCGGGTTAATGGGGATGCATATTTTAACTCCTGCTGTGAAACCGAGATAAAATTCCTGCCCATCCCATGCTATCCTCCTGTCCACAGCCCAAGAAACCCAATCACGTACTTGCTGTGAACAAAATGGAGCATACTTTGAATATGCCCCTCTTCACCATACTGAGGGAAAGTGACTAGGACAAGTAGCATGGTGGAAGTTACATGAACTGGGAAAAAAGCTGCTCCTTGAAGAGTATGGGTAAGAGCCTGTAACTCCCTCCATGAGGCCAGTGAGGGCTCTCCAAGGAAAAGAGCCAGAAATGATAGCCTCTTTGCAGTCAGATTTTCTTCTAGAGGGTCCAAGTTTGCTCATATGACTGGACACTAAGTGCCTTTCACTAAAGCCAACTTTCCTGATGAAGGAACATGTCTGTTAGTTTCCTGGCCCCACACCTCATGCATGCTATGTTTTTTTTGTTTGTTTGTTTTTGTAAAAGTGTGGTTCAGGGGATCAAATGTAATTCTTGGCCATACTTAGCCCTCCTGGTTGGTAGGTTAGAGCTGGGATTTGTGGATGTGATGCTGCTGAGGCCCTGCAGTGTTGGCACCACTAGTGACACTCCAAGGGTGCTTGGGAGGACTCTTGGTCTACACCTGGCAGTGTTCCAGAAGCTAAAGGCAAAGTGATCAACCCTAATCCGGAGCATGACATGCAGCCTCACTCTCTCTCAGCTTCATTCTAGTTAATTTGTTGAACTGACATGAAAAGTCTACCCAACTCAGGCCCTATGCTCTCAGGCATGACTGCTGACCCTTTCAAGATGAAATATCTTTTTGGGTACTACCTGGGAAATGGGCAATAAAGTGCCTTTCTATACTGCCTTTTCTTCAGCAAACTTATTCCAAGGCAAGTTCCAGGGTTACACAAGCCCACCAGTCCTATCTGCCTGGTCCATCTGCTTCCTGTTGATTCTCCTCTGCCCATTCACTCAGACTTCCTCTATACCTATGCAGGAATTCTTGTTGCCCTGAGCATGAGAAGGTGGCATTTCTGACCCCATTTCCTAGACTCTACCCACCTCCAGCAAGCCTACCCTGGCCTCATTTTTCAACCATGATGGGGAGTCTCTGCCTAGGAATTACCTGAATGAAAGCTCAATCCAACTGTGAGCAGAAGCCGTAGCTATTTCATCTTCATCCATCTTTACATCTGCCAGACAGGGGTCTCCACAGCAGGTGTCAAATGTGTGAGGGAAGGATTAAAGCAGGTTCTTTTAACCATGCAGTGTACCCACCAGTTATGAACCTGCTTCCTTCTGCCTGTGAAGGCACATGCTGAGTGACCTCTATATCATGCTACCTTAGTGGTTGCCAGCATAATTTCATCTCCATTTTCCAGAATCTCAGCCTCAAACCTGTTAAGCCAATGAAGGCTGGAAGATAGAGGTTATTGGCTGAGAGTGCTCAGAGTGTAAAAATTGTGTTCTATGATGAGACTCAATGTCGTGGTCAGGTGTTGGATGAGAATGGGGTTGAATAAATCCATCCTTCTCTTCTTCTTATTCTTTATGTATCTATCTCCTGTTCTTTGATTAAACTTATATCTTCTTATTCTTATTCTCTATCAATCTCTCTTTCTCTCTGGGCCCATTTCTCTTATTCTCTCTTCATTTCTCCTCCTGTCTCTCGGCTCCCCTCCTTGGGCTCCTGTCACTCTGAATAAGCTTATTTCTTCTTTTCTGTGTATCTATTTCTTCTTCTCTCTGTTAATTTTTTGCCCTCTCTCTCTTCTCTCTTAATTTCTTTTCCCTCTCTTTCTGTCTTGCTTCTTCTTCTCTATTCGTCTCTCTTTCTCTCTCAGCTCTTCTTCTTATTCTCTATACTTCTCCCTTTCTCTCCTAATCTCTCTTTCTTCCTTCTTTCTCTCCCTGTCTCTCCTAATCTCTCTTTCTGCCTGGGCCCCCTTCCTATCTCCCCTCCCCCCTTTTATCCTTTCTCTCCAACTGTCACTTTCTGTCACTGTCCAACTGTCTCCTTTGGTCTCCCCTTCAAAGCTTCTTTATTTTTTAATACAAAATAAATACAATACATAAAATAAATATAAAATACTCTACAGTCAGGAATGGTCATCTTGTGGTACACATGTAGGTATATTCTTTCTTTTTAGTTTTTTGGGTCACACTAGGTGGTTCTGAAAACTTATTACTAGCTCATTTCTTCGGAATAATTTCCGGCAGTGCTTAGGGGACCATATGAAGTGCTGGGAATCAAATCTGGGTCTACTGTATGCAAGGCAAATGACTTACCCATTATACTATCTCTCTGAACCCATAGTGTGGCTATTTCTTACAGAAGAGAATGTCTTCTTTAGTGTAAAAGTTAATACATGAAGAGCTGCAGAGATTACTCATAGGACTGTAGTACATACCTGACATAAAAAGGTCCCAGCTTCCATCCCTGGTACTGCAGGGCCTTATTTGGATGAGGGAAGTACACCTCATGGAACTCAGGTATTATTTCTTGTTCTGTGCTTATAAGATGATGAACTCTATGCAGTGCTGGAATTCAGACCATGGTCATTGGAATGCAAAGCAAATGTCTTAACCCTCAGACTATCTCTCTGGCCCCAGCATGGTCTTCTTAGCACTATAAATATTCAAACTAGTGACCCTAACACTTGGGGGGGGGCTTAGCTCCCAAATTTAGTATATAAAGCTAAATATGTGCAAAGAACTCAGGTTTTTTGGGGGGAGTCTCAGGAGGGTTTAATTAACCGAAATTCTATTCAGAAGTACCATTGGGGTTGGGGGAAGGGACAGCACCCAGAATTAGAGCACATGCCTTGCAAGAGCTCAGTTTCGCCTCAGCACCACATGGCCCTCTGAGCACTGCCATGTGTGTATGGTTGCTTCCACCACTGAGCATCTCTTAGACAGGGCATTTCTCAGGCAAGAATTGCTGGGAGTGGCCTCCAGATCCCAAACTTGGAAGACCTCACCCCACCAAACAAGAAGCACCAGAGCCATGATATGGGTGACCAGGAACTGTCATGCCAAAGACTGTGGCTCTCTTTTCCTTGTCCTACAAAGTAGCATATTTTTATTTGCTAGGAACTGAATGTTTTGTTGGTAACCCAGTTCATTTCTTTCTTTCATTCCTTCCTTTCTTCATTTCTTCCTTCCTCCCTTTTTCTTTTCTTTTCTTTTCTTCTCTTCTCCTCTCTTCTCTTCTCTTCCTTCCTTTTTTCTTTTCACACCTGGTGATACTCAAGGATTGCTTACTCCTGACACTCAATGATTTCTCTTGGCAGTTGGGGAACCATATGGAATTCTGGGAATTGAGCTTTGGTCTATTATATGCAAGGTAAGTGCCCTATACTCTGTACTATTTCTCTAGAAGCCCCGTTCATTTCTGAGAGTGAATTTGCTCAAAGAGAGTCATTGTGACAGTCATCCCACCATAAACTGAACAGGTTTAAGGAGCACTTGTGAAGAGAATGATTTGATTCCTATGATGGGAATGAGAAAGATAAGCTTAGAAAGCTAAATGAACCTGTTCTGTATAGCAGAACACAGCCCTGATTCCAGTCTTGGCTGGTCTGCCTGAGATATCAGGGCTCTTTCCTGTCCTGATGGTTCTTACCCTAATTGCATATCAAAACTGCCAATACTCTTGTCTTTCCCAGCCTAACAATGCCAGAATCACTAGGCTTGGAGCCAGGTCTTATTATTCTCTCTTTTTTTTCATTGTCTGGGCCTGAACATAGGGTCCCACATATGCAAGGCAAAGTTCTCAACCTCTGCACTCCAGCTCTAGCCCCAATATCATTATTCTTTAAAATCTCCCTGTGCTTTTATGAACAACTAGAGTAGAGAAGTCTGAGTTGTGCTGGTCTACAGTCAACCCTCATAGTAAGTAGGATCTTTTATTTTAGTTGTTGTTGGTATTTGGAGTCTGCTTCTGGCTTCACTCAGGAGTCATTCTTGAGAAGGTTTGGGAGACCACACAGTGCCTAAGTTTGAACCTGAATCTCCTACCTGCAAAGCCTGCACTCAACCTTTGAGCCATCCCTCTAAATACAATGATACTTTGGCATCATCGTGGGTTTCTTTTGGGGTGGAGGGATTCCAAGTGGTATACAGGAGCTAGAAATTCTAATCCAACCAGACTGGTTTTTCAGTGCAAGGGTACGAGGATGGTACTCTGGGACTCTTCAGTGCTGGTGACCTCTGGGTCTATACCTAGTGATGCTCTAAGGACCTGTAGTTCTAGGAATCAAACCTGGTTGAGTGACTGTTATGCATGTGCTCTTAGATCTATACTCCCCTATACTACCTGCTGGAGCTTTTAAGACACATGGATACCCAGGACACCAGCTCCCTCTGTTCTGGGGTGGACTATGCACATTAACACATTACATGCTCTTCAGGTGATTCAGCATCATCAATGCTGAGAATTTGATTCAGGGGCTTAAAATAAATGGACTCTCTTGAGCCTGTCCTTAGGCATTTAATCTTCCCCAGCCCAACCAGGGCCCAGTCCAGAATCACCAGACACCTTGCCCTTTGTACAATTTCTAGCTATCAGTAAGGAGAAAGGAGGAAGGAGAAATGGAAGGGGCACCCAAGCCATCTATGCCATCGAGCTATTAGGCCCGTAGGAGGGATTTGAAATCTCTTCTTACTCATACATCCATGGGATGCTGCAAATGCCTAGACACATTCACCTGGCACAAGCTCAGGTCACAGAAAAGGCAAAGTATGCTTTTGTCTCTGTCTACAACAGTGACTTCAAGAAGGCTGCCAGGAATGGGCTTCAGATGAGACAGGTCACTTCAGGGACTGAACCTGGCAGACAGAGGGAATCTCTCACCTCCCTTCTGTCCAGCTGAAGCTGAACCAGTTTACTACTCTGGAGTGAAAAACAGAGCTAAGCAAGTAACCATGAATGCAAACAAAAAGAACCCATGAAAGAGACCTATTAGGAGGGTGACTCTGTGCCTGCCAGGAGCAATTTCTGAGCATGGAGCCAGGAGTAACCCCTGAGCACTGCCGGGTGTGACCCAAAAACCAATTAAAAAAAAAAAAAGAAGTAAAAAGGGCCCGGGAGATAGCATGGAGGTAAGGCGTTTGCCTTTCATGCAAAAGGTCAGCGGTTCGAATCCCGGTGCCCCATATGGTCCCCCGTGGCTGCCAGGAGCAATTTCTGAGCATGGAGCCAGGAGTAACCCCTGAGGAGGGTGACTCGGGGCAGGGGGCTGTGGACATGTCAGGGTACTAGCAGCTGATGCTGCCACAATCCAGGATGGAGCTGAGCCTATTTCTTCCAGATGGAAGGCATTCTTGACAGATGCTACTGTTTTTCCTTTCACACCTCCTTTGTCCTGAAGGGTCCCTGGCTCTGAATTGGCTTCAGGGGAGCTTGTGGCTTGCTAGGGAAACAGAATTTAAAATAACTCTCCTCTGCTCAATAAACCTCTCCCCAGAGGTGGAGGAGAAAGAAAACAGTTTTCTTGCAAAATAAACAGGGGGCCAGAAAGGGCTGCTCAACTGTGGCTAGATTGTTAGTTGATTGCAATGACAAAAATACTATTTTGATTATTTTTATAAAACTTTATTGATTGATTGATTGATTGATTAGTTTTTAGCCACATCCAGCAGTGCTCAGGGGTTACTCCTGGCTCTGCACACAGAACAGTATACTCCTGGCAGGCTGGGGGCCTATATGGGAGGCCAGGAATATAACAGGTTCCCTCCCAGCTCAGCTACATGCAAGGCAAATGCCCCACCTCTGTGCTATCTCTCCAGCCCCTGATTATTTTTTTTTAAGTTTATTTAAACACCATGATTTACAGAGTTGTTCATAATACCATTGTTTCAGGTATTCAAGGCTCTGACACCAATGACCTTCCCTTCATCATTGTCTTCAGTCCCTGCTCTAAGTTTCCCCCTTAGCAGGCACAAAATAAGCTGTTATATTGCTTGTTACAACAAAATGGCTAATGGAATTAAAAAAAAAATAGTTCAGTAAAATAAATTTGAGAAAATTGTTATATCTCACAGAGTCATTAAAGTCATTGTCTGAGGGTTTACTAAGCTGGTGCTAGTTGAGCTTTCTGTGTTGCTTTTGTTTATTGAGTTTAGTAGGCTTTGATGCTATTTGTCCATCTAATGTGGTTGCTCCTACTGGGTTGTCAGTATTGTGGAATATGGAGGTGTCCTGCAGCTGCTTGTGTGCTCCAGGAATTACAGGATCTGTAGACCTCGGCAGATGTGTGTCAGTGGCTTGGTTTTGACTTGTATCTCTTCCCAGGTTAGTGGTGAAGTTGTGGAGCTGAACTGTTTGCCCACATGGCAGCAGCTGGGGGATGTGGCTATCAGGATTTCTGGCAGTATGGGGTAAAGGGAGTAGGGGGGCATGCTGGCCAAAATTCTGAGAAGACCCAGGCTTCTCAGCCCAAAAAGTGAATTTTTGATGGGCTGGATATCTCTGAAAAGATTAGTAGTGAAGCAATGAAGTTGGGTCATTTGTATGGTTTTCATGGCAGCTGCTGTGAGGTGTGGATGCAAGCTGCCAAGTCTTTAGCAGGGTGGAGACTCACCCACTGCTGGTGGGCTTAGAAGACCATACGGGGTATCAGGGATCAAACCTTGGCTGACTATATGCAAGACAAGTGCCCTTTCCACTGCCCCTGCTCCAGAAATAAATCTATTTTATTTTATTTATTTATTTTTTTTGTTTTTGGGTCACACCCGGCAGTGCTCAGGGGTTACTCCTGACTCCATGCTCAGAAATTGCTCCTGGCAGGCACACGGGACCATATGGGGCACCGGGATTTGAAAATGTACAAGAAGGCAAGACATGGGGGCCAAGCGGTGGCGTTGGAGGTAAGGTGCCTGCCTTGCATGCGCTAGCCTAGGAGGGACCGCGGTTCGATCCCCAGGTTCCAATATGGTCCCCCAAACCAGGAGCGACTTCTGAGCGCATAGCCAGGAGTAACCCCTGAGCGTCACTGGGTGTGGCCCAAAAACCAAAAACCAAAAAACAAAAAAAACAAAAAACAAAAAACAAAAAAAGAAGGCAAGACATGAGGCTACCTTTTGACATGCATAAATCCTTCTTGATTTACTTGGATGCATGGAGGGGGAGGGGCAGAGTGACAAGCTGGGTTTGCCAATAGCTTTTATCAAAGGAAAAAGAAGCTTCTCTCTATGGCAAGAGCTGGTTTTGCAACTCAAAACCCAAGTTTGGGTCTTACCTTCCCCTAGAAACTGGAGGGTGGGGGTTGGGGTTTGCAATTTGAAGAGATGATTCCCTAGTCTTCAATCCTCAATTAAGACTCCCCTGGCAGTCTTTCAACAGACTGATCTGTCTTTTGAAAATGACTGACATCCATTTGCAAAGATGAGAAAGTGCTTCCAGGGACACATTTTCTCAAGTTAACGCTGCTGAAAGCACCACTGTAAAGTGGGTGGGGACCCTTCAGCATTAACTGCTGCAGGAAAAATGAACCTAGTTTCCCTGTCTGCCCCCACAGAATCCTGCTCAGCCCTCCTGGGGGAGTGGTGAAAGTTTGACCCCCGTGAGAAAATTCGAAGGGGAGAGCAGACTTCAGCTGGTTTTGATCTTGCAATTTTGGGAGCCTTTGGAGCTTGGGGAGCTGGGGGATTTGGCCAGGCTCTTAGCAATGATGGGAGTTACTGAGCTGCAGATTGCCTGAGACCTCTGTTTCCTGGACTTTTCCTGTGCCTTGTGCCCCCCTAACACTCCCACTCAGGTGGTATCTTGGCCCCCTTACGCAGGAGGAAGGCAATTTAGGAATCCCGGCCTGGTGTCACCCAGGGGCTGTGACTCAGTCCCTCCCCCTCCCCAACAGGCTCCTGGCTTCTGTTCCACTCCAGTCTGACTCTAACCCACAAGAAACTGCAGCCAATTCTGCGGAAAGTTCATTTCTTGAGGGACTTCATAACGAGCCTTTACAGCTAAACGTTCTTCAGCATGAAAAGAATCTGGGAGTATGTGGAGAGGGGGGTGACTTGCACAGGACAGCCCCTCTGCTGCTCACTCTGAGGGTTCCTATTGCAAATCATGTAGCACAGCTATCTGGGAAGTGGGAAGAGGCAAAGGGTTGGGGTGGGTGATGGACCTGTCAAAGTGGGCATCGCTGAAGACCTGAGAAGGCGAGAGAGGGTTAGAGATAAGTAGGTGAGGAAACTTTGGGACATATTGGTCTATGGTAGCATTTTTTTGTAGGAGCAAATACTGAACAGGATAATTTGACACCTTTGTGCCACATCTGCCAGAAGTTGTATGTGGTTTCACACCATCACACCATTTGTACACATGCATGTTAGCATTGTTCACACATGCCCAGGTCCCTCACTTGACTCAGAGGAGTGGAACTTCCATGGCTTCCGCCTGCCTCCATCATACTCTGGACTATCTTTTTGCCTACTTTTCTGCTTTATCTGACCCCAACTGAACCGCTGGCAGTTGTCACCAAGGTGTAAATTCTCTTAATATTTCATGCCCTGCACATCCCCAGGTATCACCTCCAGCAGATGTTTCTCACTTCTGGGAAGGAGGAAGAGAAGCCTCCCTATACCTTGTTCAACTTGCTCTGCCCTTGACTGCAGGAGTCTGTTCCTCATTCACCAATACAACTCCTTATTCCTTTGTTTGTAGCCTGATTGCAACCTTTCTCTTTGCATGCTATTCCTAGCCCAGTTCTTGGCAGATAGCGAGCTTGTGAGATGAATGAATGTGGGTAAGGACACCTCCTATTTGCTTAGCCCTTTCCTACCATCCACTGCTTCCCCATGCATCTTCCCCGCTGTGAGTGTGAAGGAGAGACCCTCCTTCCTAGTCCTCAGGGAGAGTCTCCAAGTGACAGTTTAACAACTGCCAGGTCTCTAGGACCCCTCAGGCCCTGCTCCCCAGCCTAGAGCAGCCACCCTGGGGTGGGGTAGGGACCAGGACTGCAGAGTGACTGGCACAATGGCTTGGTGAAGTTGTCTTAAGCTCCAAACGATCTGGTTGTTAGAATATGTATGTGATAGCATGCATGTGTGTATGTATATAATTGGAATGTACATGAAGGGACAGAACTGGGGCCTGCATTCCTGACTTCTTTAATATAATTCAGGGTCAGAGTGGTAGCACAGCAGTAGGGCTTTTGTCTTGCAAGCAACTGACCCAGGATGGACACAGGTTCAATTCCTGGCATCCCATATGGTCCCCCAAGCCAGGAGTGATTTCTGAGCCCAGAGCCAGGAGTAACCTCTGAGTGCAGTTGGGTGTATAAAAAACAAAACAAAACAAAACAAAAACAACCAAAACAACAATCAACAACAACAAAAAGATAATGCTGGCTCACCTCTCCTCTCACTAGCCCAGAGATGATCCATTCCACCTCCCCTTGGACAAGCATCTGGGTGGGGGGGAGGGTCTCCAAAGAAACAGTTCTCTCATAGGCAAGCCATAGAATGTGCACATTATGTCAGTGTGTGTGTGTGTGTGTGTGTGTGTGTGTGTGTGTGTGTGTAAATGCTCTCTTCTGTGGGAGGATCTTTTATAATATCCTGGTCTTCATGATTAAATGAGGTCCACCCCATACTGGTGGGTAATCTATTTTATTCAGTGTCCACTGATTTAAACATTAATCTCATCCAAAAACAGTCTCACAGGAATACCCAGAATAAGGCTTACCCACAGCTAAGCCCAGTTGATGCATACAACTAAATGACCGTAATGTTTAAATCATAGCATAGCCAATTGGGTTTTTCAGAGCCTCTGTAGGATGCAAGGAAAGGGAGACAGCCGACTGAATCTTAGCTAGGAGACTTCATAATGAGACAGAAGTGAAATGAGAGACTGACTGCTGTCTGGAGAGAATGAGAAGGCTGGCCAAGAGGAAGCCTGGTAGATACAGTGATATCAGAACCTGATAAATTCAGTGACAGGGAGAGAGTGACACCAGGACCTGTAACTAGTAACTTGTGAAAACTGGAGATTGGTGGAATACAAAGATCTGTATACAAAGATCTCTCTGCCCTTCCACATGAAGAAAATGATGCAAAGGAGAGAGGGTCTCTTCTCAGATCCCACTGCAGTATAGAAAAGTTTCTAGAGTTCTCTTACAGGTAAATGGCCAGTGGGGAGGAACCTGAATGGAGTTTAAGGAAACTTGAACAGGAGAGGGCAAGGCTGACTGGCTAGTGACCCCACTCTGAAACTTTAGGGTTGAATCTTCAGTGCTTTGTTCCAAGATCAGTTGCAATCTCCTTTCCTCACGACTATCCTGACTCCTCAAGGTAGTGTTTGAGGCAGGTGAGGGTGTTACTGGGGGTGATGTTCACTCCTGCCCATTGCAGTCCATGTCACTTCCTCCTCACTCACAAGTCCTTGACCTTAAAGAGAGAGGTAAGAGAAGTTCTGACAAAAAAATCCTCATCTCCTGGTTGGCAACACTGTGCTTTCTCCTTTACATTTTGGGGCTCAAAGAACTGTCCTTAGAATTCTCAGAAGACCCAGGATCACCCTTGAGCTCTTAGAACCTCCCATGATCTTGACTCCATGTTGACCAAAAAACTTCTTTGCCTTCCATTGCCCCTCAAACTGAAGTTGCCTTTAGGGTATAAAGATTTAGGTGTACTTTCCTTTTATCCCTTCCACTCAAAAGATGAAACCAGGGAAACAGGGTTGGTGGCATCACATTCACTGGCCCCGGTCTGAACCACATCATCTCCTTATTGCCTAGAACATGGCAGGCTGAATCTCCCCAGGAAAATGGTGGCTGTGCACCCCTCAAGGTTCCCCACTCTTGAGAAGGGCAGAAACCTTCTTTTTTTATTTGCAGACTTTTAAATCTTGTCCCTCCAGGGTGGAGTTTATTAATATGTATCGATCAGGCATGATAACCACTGGGAGAACTTTATAGATTCACTTTGCTAGTAGATTGTTTCTTTTCTTGCTAGTGCTGAAATAAATCGCCACCAGCTAGTTAGCTGGGTTTGAATTGCTTAGTTCCCCAGTGGCATTCAAAATGGTAAGTGATTTTGTTAGTGGTATTGCTATTCTTTAAATAAAATATAGAACTTTTGATAAATGTGATTAAGAACAAAGAATTTAAAATATTAACATAGTAGCTGCAGTTGTGAAGAGCACCAATGAAATGTATGCATTTAGGTCCACTCCACTATCTTCACTGCAAGACCTGTTGTGCTTGGTTTGATCTACTCCTGGTCCTTCTGGAGCAGGGGCAGAATCATTAACTCTGATATTTTGAAATTTCTGTGTTTTTTTTTCTTTTTTTTTTTTTTTGTTATTGTAGTTGTTGTCGGCTTGGTTTTTGGGTCATACCTGGCTGTGCTCAGAGTTTACCTTGCCTCTGCACTTAAGAATCACTCCTGGCGGGCTCAAGGGACCATGTGGGATACCTGGAATCAAACCCAGATCAGCACATGCAAGGAAAATGCTTTGTGAGTACCCAACATGGCTTTGGCTTGGTTGACATTAACCTGGGCATAGTCTCTCAGTCTTGATCTCTGATGTTTAATTAAGGGCCTTCTGGCCTCTGACAATCCTCTAAAGAAAGTTCCCCCTTCATTGTGGATTTCTTGGTGTGTGCTTGTCTCCCTTGCACCTTCATTCAGAATGAGAGGGCTAATAGAGGAAGATGTGATGTTTCTAGAATGTTCCAACAATATGACTGCCTTTTCCTGCTTCAGTAGGAGGTAATTCCTATTCAACTTTCCCTTCTCAGCTTCAGTCATTGATTACCACCAATCTTCATGGAAAGACTTCTTGGCAATAAGGGTTTCCTATTACGTTCCCCTGGAAGAAAACCATTGTGGCCAAATTCTGTGAAACCTGCTCTTAGGTACAAAGCAGGACACTAAGAAAGTGACCTGAAACTGGCAGGTGACCCATACACAAAGTTTGATGTCCTCTCACATTCCTGTGTACTCTGCAGGAGTAGGCAGAGGTAAGATAGGCAAGACACCAAGGAGCTGGTGGTCACTGTGGAAGGAGTACAGGGGGAGTCCGGTGTATAGACATCTCCATCATAACCTTGTGTATTTTTAATATCTTTATTTATACAATTTGATTCCAAACATGATTGTAATTGGGGTTCAGTCATATAAAGAACACCACCCCCTTCACCCATATAACCTTGTGTTTAATCCGTCTCAGAACTCTCTTGCCTGTCCTTCCATTCCTCCCTTCAAGCCTGTACATTTATATCATAGTTAAGATCCCAGTGGCATCCATGTCTTCACCAGTGTGAAAATAAACAGCAGTAATGAGCAAGATCTGGGTACCAAAAGACCCCCTCTGCTGAGCTTTGCTACCTATAACACAGGGGAGTGTGTTTCTCAGCCTGTTCAACATAACCTGCATTTAAGTAATAGCACATTTTAAAAGCCTCACACAATGATCATGCCCTATTAAATATTTATTTGTTTTTAAAATAATTTTTATTGAGAATTTATTTGGGTTTTTTTGTGTGTATAATTTTATTGCTTTAGATTTTAGGTCATATCTAGCTATTCTCAGGACTTATACCTGACTCTGTGTTCAGGGATCACTCCTGGCAGATTTTGGGGGACCAAATATAGTGCTGGATTTTCAGCCCATTATACTCCAAAATGTTTTGCAAAATAAAAATAATAAGGAGATGGAGACATAGTACAGTGAGTAATGCATTTGCCTTGCATATGGCTGACTTTGGTTCGATCTCTGTTATTCCATATGATTCCCTGAATAATTCCTGAGTGCAAAATAGTGCCAGGATTATTCCTGAGTGCAAAGCCAGAAGCAACCCCTGAGCATCATCAGGTATGGCACCAACTCCCTCAAAAATTGGCTTAAAATCTGCAACATTATGTAGAAAATGTAATTTGGAGCTGTTTGACTATGAAGGAATTAAAGCATGGTGGAGGCTCCCCTCAGTATAGCTGGCACACAGGGGTTTGTCACATTACCTTTACCCCCATCTTTTCAAAATAATTTTGGTAGCCACAGTGGCACTGAGCATGGTAATCATTATTGTTTATTGAATGCTCAGGAGCTGGCTGAACTGGAAAAGTCCTCATCTCCTTTACTAAAATGCCTAGAGACCTCCAGAGGAAGAAGGAGGCCAGTCTGCAGTGATCAGGGAGAAGAGAATGGGACAGGAGGAAATATGGGGGCCAAGTGGAGCCTTCCTTTTTCTTTTTTTTTTTTTTGTTTTTGGGTTACATCCAGCAGCACTCAGCAGTAATTCCTAGCTTTGAGTTCAGAAATCACTCCTGGAAGGCCTAGAAAACCATATGGAATACCAGGGATCAAACCCAGGTCAGTCCAGAGTTGACCATGTCATGCAAGACAAATGCCTTACCCACTGTGCTATTGCCCAGCCCCAAGAGGAGCTTTTCTGATAAAGTTTCTCCCCAAAGAACAGGCTCCTTGGAGAGGAAAGTCACAGCTCTATCACCCCCATTTTGCTTCACTTCCCACTGTCCATCACTGTCAGGGCAGGCCGACCTGTCCCCATGCCAGCTGTCTTGGCTACAGACAAAAGTGCTCCCTGTCACAGTATCTCCTTTCATCCTTGCCTCAATCATTGAGAGAGAGAGGAGGTGGGCCCCCACTTTATAGAGGATACAAGGCATAGGAGGGACAAGGATTAAAACCAGCTCATGATTCCATCTATGTCTTTTGCCCAATATCCTGCCAAGGTTATTATTCAGTCTCCCATAGTGACAGCCTGCATCTCAACGTAGTGACAGCCTGCCTTGAAGCCTTGAGAATCTTATGCAGGATAAAGAGAATAAGAAAAACTGTGGAAAAGAACCAACCAAGAGACAGACTAAATTAGAGATAAGCCCTCTGAAAAATGCTTAGTGTTAGTTGACTTAAGCTGCCATAATGGGATACATACGCCAGGCAGCTTAGATCCAGGGATCAATGGGAGATGGCAAGTCTTCAAGATGGCCGCCTTCATGTTCTGTCCTCATTTGACCTTTCCTCTGTATGAAAACCTTCCTTGCCAGTCCTGTTGGATCTGGGCCCCACAAATACAAGCTTATTTAACTACACCCTTAAAGGCCCTGACTTCAAATACAGTCTCTGTGGAAATGAGGGCTTCCATGCATGAGGCATGGGGGTGTTGAGGGAAAGAGACATAATTCAGACTGGAACAAAAGTACACAGATCCTCTTCTATCATCCTTCACAGCACTAGGCATTATTAACTGGTCCCTAGGAGCTGTACCATCTCCGCAAACTTTGGCGGCCAAACTCTGCAATCTATATCCTCAAGTGATCACAACTCCACTGAGAATCCCTTGGTGGTGTTTGACAGATTCTCCCTACAGATTTTTGCAGTTCTCTGAATCCAAATGGGCCAAGAAACCTGAAGTCACAGCCTCTAACCTCATCAAAGTTTTTATTGATACTGCATTTTTTCTTTTATTATTATTATTATTATTATTAAAACATTGTGATTTACTGAATTGTTCATAATAGACTTGTTTCAGGCATCAATTGTTCAAACACCAGTCCCACCACCAGTGTGACCTTCCTTCCACCAATAACCTCAGTTTCCCACCTACCAACTTATCTGTCCCCCTGCAGGAACAAACTAATTCATTTCATTTAGTTTGGCAAAATGAATGGTCAAAACTTAGATCAATAAGGGTTAATTTATAATCATTGTTCTATCTCTCAATGATATTACTAAAGTCATTGTTTAAGGATTTACAGGACAGTGGTTGGTGCTAGTTGAGCCTTTTGTGTTACTATTTAGGCGTGGCCTGGGATAGCAGACAGAGGCCTCCATCTCCATCCAGCTTCATCTTTATTTATTTAAGACAACATTTAGGCTCACTGAGGTTGGTGGTCTTCTAAGCACCTTTCCCATCAAAATTGCTGTGATCCTACTGGACTGAGGCTACTATAAGAATTTGAGGTGTTGGCCTCACAGTCTATAGATAGATCTGAAACAAATTTGGTTGCTTGGCAGTTGCTAAGGTAAATTATGAATCATTTTTCTTGGAAGGTGTTGGGTTTTGTTGTGAGTTAATGATCCTTCATACAGAAAAGGTAGCTAATTTCCCTGATTCTGAGAAGGGCCCAGAGTTTTCAGCCTAGATCATACTACCTGAGAAGAGTTAGCAGCCTCATTTTCTTTTGGAACTTAATAGAGAATATGGCTAATTTTCTGCTGGGAAGATGACAGATGTGGATGGGGTTGCTGGATTTTTGGTGGTGGGTATGGAGTGTGGGATGTGGGTGGGGACTTGGTCCAAGCCCATTCTGAGAACACTCTAGTTTTCAGCCCCAGTTTTCTGAGGAGATTCAGCTGCTCATATCATTTGAGTTCACTTGTGGAGCGGGGCCATTTCTTTTGGAGGTTATGACTTTTCTGCCAGGAAGATGGCAGACGATTATGTCATGCCCACATATAAATTAAGTCCTCTGGTCCTATCCTGAGTAGCTTTACCGGGGAAAGGAATTACTTTGCAGAACGCTCATCTGATGCTAAAGAACTCTAAACAAACAAATTTCCATGGAATGAAGACTCTCCTACCCCCAAACAGACTTCAATGGATTTACAAACTAACTCACAAAATTATTTGATATTGGGAGCTTTGTCCTCAGGGGCTACTCTGGTTTGTGCTTCAGGGTCACTCCTAATGGTGCTTGGGAGACCATGTGTGGTGTTGGGTATTGACCCAGAGTCAGACATATGGAAGACAGGTTTATTTCTGGCCCCTTATTTCTGAACTTTTTTATTGCCATTATATATGTTGAGAACCAATGAAGAAATAATAAATATAAGTTGGATGCTGTACATGAAAACATGTGCCACAATATTTTTGCTTGTTAATTTTGTTTTTATTTTATTCAATTATAGTTAACCTTTATCACAATATAAGTTTAAAGAGTAACACTGAATTAGTCACCTAATGTACATTGTGTTGTGGCTACCTGAAAACATTTATGCTTAGCTAATATCCATTAGCTCATATAGACACAAAAAAAGAAAAAGAATTCTCCTTGTGATGAAAACTATCATTGGACCCGGAGAGATAGCATAGCGGTGTTTACCTTGCAAGCAGCCGATCCAGGACCAAATGTGGTTGGTTCGAATCCCGGTGTCCCAGATGGTCCCCCACCCCCACCCCGTGCCTGCCAGGAGCTATTTCTGAGCAGACAGCCAGGAGTAACCCCTGAGCACTGCCGAGTGTGGCCCCAAATCCAAAAAAAAAAAAAAAAAAGAAGACTCGTTATTGTCTTTCTTTGTTTTTCTTTCTTTTCTTTCTCTCCTTTTTGTTTTCTTCTCTTCTCTTTTCTTTTTCTTTCCTTTCATTCTTTCCTTTCTTCTCCTTCTCCTCCTTCTTCTTCTTCTTCTTCTTCTTCTTCTTCTTCTTCTTCTTCTTCTTCTTCTTCTTCTTCTTCTTCTTCTTCTTCTTCTTCTTCTTCTTCTTCTTCTTCTTCTTCTTCTTCTTCTTCTTCTTCTTCTTCTGTGATGTTCTTGGTTATTGTGCTGGGGCTTGCCCCTGGTGGTGCCAAGAATTGAACCTGAACTTTTTTAAAGGAAAATCATATGCTTTGAGCCACTAAACTATCTTTCTAATCTCAGAATTTCCTTCCTTCCCTCCCTCCCTTCCTCCTTTTCTCTCTCCCTCCTTTGTTCCTCTCTCCCTCCCTCCCCCAGAATCTACTTTTTTTTAACAGCTTTTAACTGAACAATAACCATTACATTCCTAAAATTTTTTAATATGAACCTTAAAGTTTGTACACATCTTCCTGCATTTATGCTCATTCTCCCACTCCCACCCATCATGATGCCTTTTTCTGGGAATCATAAACCTGATTGCTTTGTCTAAGGGTTTTCCTTAGACATTATAGTTCACATAGAAGTGAGATCAAACTCTGTTTTCCCTTAGTATAATTAATGTCTTTAAGGTTTATCCACATTGCTGCAAATGGCAGGATTCCAATGTTTATGGTTGAAAAATATTCCATTGTTTTTATGTATTATAAAAACCTATTCTGACCCTATTCATCTATAGATGGACAGTTGGATGATTTCCAATGTCTTGGCTATTGAATAATCTGCAATGAATAGCGTTTCTAACCATGCTGTTGACTTAGTGTTTCCCTTTTCTCTGGAGTAATGAAATAAATGGAATAACTACATCTTTAGTAATATTATAATTAATTTTTGAGAAATCTCCTTCCATATGATTTCAACAACTCTACCAATTTCTGAATATTTTCCCATGGTTTCCCATGGTTTTCTGCTGGTCCTTCTCATGGCCACAGAAGCTGTTTCAGAAACTTTCATCTAGGTCAGGGGTACAATGTAAGATCTTAATCCAATGAGAGTATTGGCTAACAGGACTTACTCCCATAATCGACTACTGATCTCATCATGATCTAAATGTCTAGGCAAAAGCCAAAATCTACATATATCTTGTACATGCTTCCACTAGGCCTTCCTCACTTAGAAGAATCACCCATTTTCTAGAGATCAGTTACAAATCAGTCAACAATTCATTTGAAAACTGTTAAGAATATAGGTAGATCCTGGTTCTGTATAGATTGCTCACCTGATGGGGACTTTTCATAGAAAAAAGTCAAGACTTAGTCAAGAGTAATTCAGGTTCAAATCAGTGGCAGATGTCAAAGCATTGTATGGAATTTGGCATCTTTTAATTTTCAACATAGTAGGAGTTCTGGGTGGCTTTGACCAGGTTTTCTGTCTAACTTCCAGAAGATAAGGTGGTGGTTAATATCTCTTTGAGCCCCAACTGTCTTCATTCTATAAGAAGATGTCCAAGGAGCTCCCATTCCTCAAATAGAATGAGCCACTGAATGTCGCCATGTTCAAGTTTATGGCCCAAAGGTGGCATTTTAGAGGGAAAACTGTCAGGGATCATACCTTGGGGAAAACTGGCAATGTCTGGCAATTAGAAGGATTATCTGCCACCAAATGAAGGACAAATGAGCTAGGCAGGAAGTTTGGACCTGGGGTGAGTTGAGCCACTGGTATGGTCAAGGAAGAGATGCTTCTCTACCTTCTTCCTTGACTGAGGCCTTGCTGTTCTATCAGACTAAGCTTTCGGGGAAAAGGGAAGGTGCCAGTGGGGGGCAAAAAAGAGGGAAAGAGTCCTCAAAATCCCATCTTCTTTTCCTCTTCTGTCAACTGCTTTCCAGATTATTCCAGGGTTGCGGATGAGACAGCTGAAAAAGGAACGATAATGCTAATAAGATGATTTAAGAGAAGAGTTGAGCTCATTGGGCCTTTGGGAATGACTCTGCCAGCACTCTGCTCGATAGGATAACAAGCATTCATGAAACTAACAGGGACACTAACCTACTCCCTGCCATTTTCTTATTTTTTATGTTGAAGGTATTGATAATCCCTTCATAATGGAATAGGCCTTTCCTCTGGAAATGGGAAGATAAATTGTAAATGGTATCCTCAGGGCTTTGTCCCCATTCTGAAACTTGTTTGAGCTTAGGAAAGCCTAGACACAGGTGACTTCCCACATCCACCTTCCCTCAAGGGTCCCCTCTAATGTTCATCATATATGAGTTAGGTTAGTGGAAACATCAACAATAAATTCTCCTTTCTCTTATACTCACATATTCTCTATGGGCACATAAGCTCGTTTAGAGAATAAATTAAATGAAAATAGCTACAATGAAATTGCTACAATGTGCCAAACCATGTGCTAGGTATTTTATAAATAATATTTTTAAATCCAACAGCACCATGAGTAAGAAATAAGAAATAAGAAATAAGTTTATAGCTGGTTCCTGGCCACTTTATAAATGATGAAGTTACAACCTTGAGAAGTTATGGACTTTTTCAAGGTTGGTGTTAAGATTTCAGCCTAGGGCTGTGGTTAAAGCTCAGTGGTAGAATGCATGTATTGCATGTATGAGTGCTCAATCCTTTGTAACACACAAAATTTAATTCTGACTCCTTTTTCCTAAAGCTCATATTTCAAAATATTACTTGTTACATACAGCATGCATCCATTAGTATACAATTATGTTGTGCTGCAGTTATGAGCAACCCCCAAATCAGTATAAGTACTAAATTCTACTTTATCCTCATGTGTGATACATTATTGAGACCATTGGTATTGATGAGAACTGGGCTTCATCTCCCTTTTGGACTCAGAGTGATAATGAAACAGCCATTACCCTCCTACTACTGATCTCCAGGTTAGAGGGACAGGGAGCTCTTGCCTTCTAAATCTCCTAATTTTAGGATCTGATATTGAATCAATCATGTCACTTCTCACAGATCACTGGCTGTAAATATTATGCAAGTATTTCAAATCACAAGGGGAGGAGGTAGCAATTCATTAAATGAAACAAAAAGGAGTGAGTCACATACAAACCTGCTTTATGCCTCAGGAGTCTTATCAGTTGTCCTCAAATGCCATGTTGCATGTGTGGAATGATACTCACTATGCATGATGTGTGACTCTTTTCTGGTCCCATGGATGAACTCAAGGCCGCAGATAGTAGATAACGGCTACTATTCTATGACTTCTTCCATACAAGGAGGCATTCCATACAAGAAAACCAGCAAGTGACAGGAGCATTATTATACCATTGGGAGACATTGATTTTGCTCTCACTGATAAAAAATTCATGAGTCATTTAAAAATCTCAGTAATTTGTTCTTAACAGAAAATTGCCTATGACACACCTTTCAAGTACTCTAGACTTGTAGCAGGTCAGGACCATAGTGAGGAGGAGCTGTTGGTCAAGATGAAGCCAGGATAACCAGTTGTGAAATGAAAAATTGTGCCAATCAACAGATTCTTTTGTAGACCCGATGCCAAAGAATTGATTGGAGAGAACATTTTGTCCACACTAATGGAATTAACTAGTGGTCTTGGTAGTATGTAGACCCAACAAGGACATTAAGACTATGGGCATAACATCAAACCACAGAATATAAGATTGCAAGGAATTTTCAGGAATATTTTTCATGCATTCCCTTCAGTCTCAGATGACGAAACCAAGGGACAGTGGGGTGAAAAGAAGGACTTAGGGACACGCAGCACAATTGGTGATTATTGTTTTAGCTTCGAGGTAAGAGTGGGCACCTCTCCCACCACATTTTTAACATTTTCTGTAGCTATTTCAGAATCGAGATACCCAACTGAATGGCATTGCATACTTTCTAAAATTAGACAAGAATTTGAGAAACACCCCATGGTGCAATTGTTCATTGCTTAAACTTGCTGCTGACTCATTTGCTTTCCACCACTTCTTTACCATCATCGCTCAGGGCATCTATCACTTGTTTGGCTCTTCCCCCCAGCTTTGCTTTGCACTGTTCTCTCAGGCTGCGCTC
>PVKC010014476.1:0-22143 GCA_004027635.1 Crocidura indochinensis | reverse complement strand
GATGCCCGGGGAATCTTGGCAGTGTTCTGTGCAGCGACTTCTCCTTCCCAACTGGTTATTTTTAGATGACACTTGATTCTAAACACAAAGAAAGGCAGGAGACTTACTCGCACTGTCCTGGCTGGGCACTGAAACGGAGTGGTTTTGATTTTGCTTGGCTCTCTCCTTTCTAGTGAGTTCTTCTCTTGTGCCCCCCAAATGGTAACTTTATTCAAGGGGCTATCCCCGTGTCTGGGCTCTGGTGCCCCGTCGCCTGACCTGCTTCACTGGGGACTGGGGGTTTCAGGGTATCAGAGAAAGCCAGGGCACTATTGTTTCTCATCTCTGCAGTTGGACAATCCCATTATTCCCCAATCATCTCGACCCAGAGCTGGGATGCATTACATCATTACAGATAAGGAGAATGGATGTGGTTATCTTCCCACTCAGCTGCAAGGCTCGGTGATAACCTAGGAGTGGAGTCTTCAAACTTAAGAAATTGCTTTGCATCCAACACAATTCTGGAGCGTAATGAGAATGGAGAATTGATTATAAAGCTTTTTATCAGAAACTGCATCAATTTTAATTCAAACAGGCAGCATCATGCTTAAAATTACTTTGGGAGACAGAGGAGTTTCGCCCTCTTCTCCAAGACATAAAGAAAAGAAAACCTGGGGGGTGGTGGGTGGTGAAGAGAGATTAGTGAGGTTAAAGAAATTTCCAGTTAGCCAATCAACAGGATTAATGTCGCTATTCTCCCGAAGATAGAAACATAAAACTGGCCTTCGGGGACAATTCTCTGAAAATGGGTACAAACAGCTTAAATTGTTAACTTTTAAGCATTCAAAAATGTACTTTTTGGGCCAATGGAACATATGTGTTATGCACGCTTGCCTGGTAACCAAGTACGTAATTTATTTATGGCATTCCCTTTCAGAGAGTAGCATTGGGGGGGAGGTGGGGGGAGATTATATGAAACACTTTGCCACATGAAATCTAAATACCATAATAAAGCACTAGACCACAGAGAAATGACAAGTAATTCTGGCTTAAAAAATTGCCAATAAACCACATTCCTTCCAATGGTGGAAAGATTGCTTGCTCCACTGTCATTTGGGGGAAGAATTCATTAATTTATAGGCACTTCATGCAAACTTGAGGTCATGACAGTTTGTCTTTATGGAGAATGACAATTTTCACATGTGTCGCCCACCTCCAAGTGGATGGGACTTACTTGTCTCTTTATTTATATTTTTTTTATTCTGGACCAGTCTGTACCCTGCACTGGCAGTTTGCCCACATGTCAGATGTGTTATGTGAAGGGTTCTGGACTCTTACAATGCCTGTGCACTTTCCTTATGCTTTTAAAGGAGAGAACATTTTGTGTAACTTTAAAAGAAATTTCTCATCTGCATATTGTAGTTGTAGCAACTCTGAAAGAATGTTTTCAGAATCTGTGAATGCTTCTCTGGTGATGCTTGCATGCTTTTATCTCCTAGTTCATAGGAGCACATGGAATAGGATTTTCCCTTTTCTCTTAAGTTACATGCAAACACTCTCCCCACTCTCTCTCTCTCTCTCTTTCTCTTTCATACGTACTGCACAAAACCTTATCAAACCTATTATTGGCTAGTCTATAATAGCAAATTGGAGGCAGCTAAATGGCTTCTTCTTCTTGTACCTTCTCATCAGCGTCCTTTCTGATATGGATTCATAAGCCTAGCTTTGCCTTTGTCATGTTTTCAGTTTGACAATTGTATAATTATTTCCAGCTGTTTGTGGCTTTGTTATTTCTTGCTGTTGCCTGGCATTTTGTAATCTGATTCAAAAGGAAGGTGAGGTGTGACTTGGCTTTGGTTTCAGGATGGCTATCTGCTCTTGTACTCGATTGTGCAGCAAGGACTTTCATGAATGATAGACATTGTGTTAACTAACTTGGGGAGCATTTTGGCAGTCATCTTTTGGCAGGTTCCCGCAACTGCCCCAAATACAACTAGTTGAAAATTAATGAAGAGCATTGTTCTAGAGCTCAGAATATGATAAGCAAAGCATTTTCTTTTAGAAAACAAGGGACAACTGCTCTCCTCTTGCTTATTTTGAAGTTTCTGTGAAATTATTTCTCGAGGTAAGAACTATGTACCTTTCTCCATCATATCCCTGCCTCCTTCACAATCAAGATACTCTCAAAGTGAGTTGAATGCTGGAGGAGAAATGTGTGAATGCTGGATTGAGGGGATTCAAAAGGGGCAACTCTGTGTTGCATAATAGATTGTAACTGCACTTAGAAGGCATAGGGCATTTGAACTTCATTTTCTGTTAAATAAGGTAAATTGCAGACCACTGGGCAATGTGGTTTCTTTAGTCAACAATTCATGTTGTGAATTCATGTAGTATGTTCATCTTCAGAATGGGAGTTTAGTAATTTTTGCACTAAGGCAATGACTTTAAGAAATACTCTTTGTAAATATAAGTTCAATAATAATTGCCTGCCTATTTTAAGGTGTTTGGAGACTGGGAAAACTGCCATGTTAGTAGCAGATTTTTATTAGGTAATGCAATTTGAAGTGGCAATTTACTTTGACTTTATCAATGTAATATAAACATTTGACAATATCCCTCATTGTTATGGCTTTACAAAGGAGACTGTTTTACCAGTTGCGTTCGGTTTAATCTTATGAATTTGACTAATACAGTTTATTATATAACAGACATTCACTATTTTCTATTTTTGTTTTTGCTGATTGCATGAATAACAACACTTCGTCCTTTATAAAGGCAATATTTTTTGCATATAGAAAGTGCACCAACCCATGTTTGAGCATAGCTATGTGTTTTCTGTCCAGAAAGCATTCAGGATTTGTCTGCTGGTGTTAGGTGACTCTGCAGAGGTTTCCCAGTGGTTATGGCATAGTGGGCCCTGACAGGGAAGCATTGGCGTGCTCTGTGCTCGCGTGCTAATTCTTTAGCTGGAAGCAGGGTTTTGATTCACTTCAACTTTTAATTAACTTTCCTATTTGACATATTCATGCTAGTTTTCAGCTGCCTCGGTCTTGCTTCATTTCCCCCAAAGAATGCACTTTTGTTGGATGCTTTGGGGAAGGCAGCCTTTCAGCCTCTCTCTCTTTGGGGATTCTCTGAGCAGCATTCAAGCAGATCTGCTCACCTAGGCTACTCAACTCGTGGATCCACACCTTAAGCATTCACAGGAAGAGGCATTAATTACACTGGCAAGATTCCATTTTATTCTTCTCTCAGAGAGTTGGGTAGGAGCTGTCCTGTGCTCAGGAAGACCAGGGTCTTAGGAATACAGGGTTCCCATGATCTTTGCCAGAAGGGTGATAGTAAGTACAGCAGAAACGCAGGCACTGTGTGTCTTTACCATTAATGTTAGACAAGAATGATATCTATGTTGTATGCCCCACATAGCTCTTACCAAACATGCACTTCTTCAAATGCACAACCAGGTTTTTGCATTATCAACTATTTATCTAGAGGGTTTTGATAGATAAACTTGATGTCTTTTTCCACAGGACAGAATCAGCAAACTGAAAGGTTCGTTCTTTAGGCCATTTTGATAATTATGACTTTTCATCAATGTGAAAATCGATGGGCTTTTAAATAATTAAATAGGAGCGCTCACTTATAAAGAATGGGGGGTGTAGCACTCTGCTGCCCCAGGAAGCTTGACACTGTACAGAGTGCTTTGATGGTGGAGGCACCACTTCGCTGAATATTTCTGTCAAATAAACATGGTTATTTGTCATCCTGCAAGAAAAATGTGTTCAACCTGTGCTGCTGATGCTTAATTCATGGCACTACTTCAATTACTGGACTGTTACCTGACATATTATTTATTTTTTAAGTCTTAAAATTTCACAAAGGACATTTTCAGTCTATTAGAACAGTTTATTGGTCTTATTAATCTATTCACCAAAACATTAGCAGAGAGAGTACACCCAGTTAGAATTCAGTCTGTGTGGGGCCGGGCGGTGGCGCTGGAGGTAAGGTGCCTGCCTTAGGACGGACCGGACCGCGGTTCGATCCCCCGGTTCCCATATGGTCCCCCGTGCCTGCCAGGAGCAACTTCTGAGCGCATAGCCAGGAGTAACCCCTGAGCGTCACTGGGTGTGGCCCAAAAAAAAAAACCAAAAAAAAAAAAAAAAGAATTCAGTCTGTGTATTTCTGTCCATACATAATTATTTACCCATACACCCAAATAATCCATACATATATATCCATATGTATTTCAATACTGACTATATTTCTGATGACATGGCCAACTGTGTACAGACAAAGTTCTTTTAGTCTGCTTTTACTCTCTTTGCGTTAGCCCCTTATATTTTTTCTTCTTTTTCCTTGAAGTTTTATTTTTGGTTTTGGGCCACACCCAACTGGTGCCCAGGGCTTACTCCTGACTCTGCACAAAGAGATCATCCTGGTGGGCTCAGGAACTATATGGGATGCTGAGGGTCAAACGCTGGTCTACTGTTTGTAGGGAAGTGCTCTAGTTTCCTTCTTAAAATTTTTTCTGCTACATTTATTCCTGCTTTACTTCCTTCATTTGGAACCCTGGAGGCTTTGTTGTTCAGGAGATTTACAGAAGCTAGGAGAAATGAAGACAAAAACATAGACCTACTGTTCATATTAGAGGCAAATTTCAGGGTTTTATTTCCATTTGATTTTTTATTTTCATCAGTTACTTTGATAATTTCAGGTTAGTTTTATTGCATTAAAATTTATTTAACTTATTCTAACACCTGTGTGTTTTTAAGCAATCATGCAAATACCAAATCACCTAATCATTATGAGGTGTATTTGGCCTGGGCAAACACAATCATGTTTCCAGTTCGTAATGAAGAGGTAACGTGCATCTGGATGAACAAAAAATGTGAAAAGGAAAGGTGCAACCATTACATAGAGCACCTGTGAATTTGCCTGATATTTTATAGTCCTGCAATTTAAGACACATAGTCAAGGAAGTTCAAATTTGGAGAATTGAGAAAGGTATACACAGCATGAAGGGGCTCGAGTTTGATCCCATGAATGGCATAGTCCCCAGCACCAGTGGGGACATCGCCACATTCTACTGCCTGCCAACCTGAGAGTAGTTTGTGAGCTCCACACCACTAGATGTGACCCCCAAAGAACAACTAAGTAGCCCAAATAGATATAATGTGAGTTTGACATTTTTAAACTTTTTTTTAGGAGGATGGAGTTAATTATTAAGCAGTGTTCAGGGGACCTAGGGTCACATATATGATACTCTGTCAATTGAGTCTATAGTTTGATACTCTAGGCTCCAGTGGTCCTCAAACACTTTAAACAGGGGGCCAGTTCACTGTCTCTCAGACTTTTGGAGGGCCGGACTATAATAAAAACAAAAAAAAACTATGAACTAATTCCTATGCATACTGCATATATCTTATTTTGAAGTGAAGAAACAAAACGGGAACATATACAACATGTGGCCCGCAGGCCGTAGTTTGAGGACCACTGCATCTAGTCCATCAAGGAAGTGCTGCTTATGCTCAGAGATACTCAAGGGACTTCAATGGTACATCTGTGCTGGGTAGGGCATGTCATGTGATCTTCAGCCCAGGGTCTCATGCATGGATGGAACGGGTCATAGCCCATTGAGTTCTCTCTCTGACTTTCACCTTTTCAGTTTTTGATAGGTAATTCCTGCTTCCATTCATGCCGGTCAGTAAATGAGTGGGTGGATGGGAAGATAAAGAAGCCACACTTTGTCTCAAGGATCTTTGTTGCAGCCTGTTTTTCCTCCAGGTTTACTTTCATAGTTGCCAGTCAATGTGAGTTTTCTTTATCCACATACACAGAAGCAAATGGCATTGTTTTTAAAGGTTCCCCTAACTTTTTCAGTCATAGTGCTCATGAATATAGTCTTCCCACATTGAGATTCACAACAACTAGAAGATGCTAGAAGTCTTTTATTTATTTATTTATTTATTTATTTATTTATTTATTTATTTATTTATTTATTTATTTATTTATAGCAGATTCTGTGTTACTGGGACATGATGGTGCAATTTAGAGTGAGGTTGCCTCTGAGGATGAGGAACAGTGACATAGAGGTTGTGAATGTTGGTCTTTGAAGTAACATTTGAGGACTCGATCCCTACAATATCATTTTTATGCAAGAGATGTAATGTCCTATGTAGATGCTTCATCAAGAATGACTGCAATGCTGCCTTGTGTGCTATCTACTGTGAGGACAAGTTCTCCATCAGACTCTGGCAGCACCGATAAAATCTTCATTAGCCTGTTTCGGTCTTGTAAATAAAGTTAGCTTCTTTTCCAAGGGAAGAAAAAACAACTCGGAGCAAGAAAAGATACTTGATTCCTTTTGCGTTTACTTAGTGTCTAGTCTCATCTGGTTCCTTTTAAGTGGGGGGTCTGAGACAGAGAGAAATATTCAGAGACTTTTCGAGTCTGCAGTGTTTGGAGCACTTAAATATTAGGCCTTTAGAGAGTTGATTGTCTTAGGGGACATCTGCTTTTCAGAAGAAAGTTATTTCCCCAATATAACTTTGAAAAAAGGTCAAGTAGGATTTAATAAATGGCAACCACTTCAATTTCCATTTGCTTTGGACAGTTCTCTTTGGGTACACATTCCAAGGCTGCTTAAACAAGACAATCAATTTATAAGGGGAATTACTTTTATGTGTGTCAGAGCTTCACAGTTTCCCCAGATCTAGGTTAAGAGAAATATGCAATCCAGGAGCCAAGCTATTAATGGGCCTTTTCAATCGGAAAAGAGTGTTATCTCCTTCTTTAGATGTGTGGCTACTTCTTCACTTTGTGCACTTTGGAATCTCTAGCTCAGTGCCCAGGACCTTACCAAGGTTAAAGGAACTATTATCTATGTAAATAGTGTAGAGTGTCAGTTGGGCAGTGCCATAAATGATTGTGGGTTCACTGACCAGAAGAACTCTATTTTCCCATGTGAGTAAAGCCACGGTCAGTTGTCAATTGCCATGACTTGCATATGGCATGACCGATATACCTACCAAATGTGTTTGGGCATATGTATTGCAATAAAGAAAGGGACGCTGCTCATTTTAGAATGTGTCACTTCTTGTCTTCTCAGCTTCTGGGAAGGATGGCCTGACAGGGTAACAGGAGGCTAGGGCAGAATAGAGTAATCATTCCCCAGATATGAGATGTTACTTCCTAAGCATTTTGCAAAGGGTGAATGCTGAGTGTCTGCTGAGGAAACCAAGGTAAAAAACAAGGAAAATACAGGAGTGCTTGTTATAAAAATTAATCAGTATTTAAGGCAATGATAACCTTCAGCCCAATTCAGGGTCCAGTCAAGCTTCTGCAGGAAGACTTTCCTCTTTGGGGCTTTCTTGTTTCTTGCTTTTCCTTGCTGGCTAGCTTGTCCTCTCATTCTACTTTATTGTGCCTGGCTGCAGTTCCTCTATGAGACTTCATTTGCTCACCTTTACCTGACCTAATGAGCCAAGAGCTTGGAGCATTTTCAGAGAAGGGAAATAGAGTGTTAAGAAGAGGCCATTGGTTTAGTAGAAGAAGCAACTTCTCCCTATCTTCTCTGTGTACATTTTTCTAGTGGCCTTGGACAAATCCCTTAAGTAGATAGTAAAAACAGGTAGATTTGCCTGGAAGTTCCTGCAGTACTATCATAGGTACTTTGCACAGATAATCCCATTATGTTTTCCTGGATTCCTGATGAGACAGGAATACCATTTATCTCATTTTAAAAATGAGTTCAGCTGGGGCTGGAATAGTAGCACAACGGTAGGGCATTTGTCTTGCACACAGCTGATCCAGGATGGAAATGAGTTTGATCCCCAGAATCCCATATAGTTTCACCAAGCTAGGGAGGGATTTCAGAATCTGCTTACCTGTCGATTGAGGTGAACATATTTCTTCTAAAATAACAAAACCCTGGGACAAATGCTTGCAGGACATGTTTGGGAGTTAAGTGCACTTGGGTTTGAGACCAGATCCGCTATCTCCTAGCTGGGTCACCTTACAGTTCAGCATTTCTGAACCTGTGCCCTAAATGTGAAAGGCGACTAGTCCCTTCTATTTTACAGACTTTGGGGAGGATTAAGTGAAATAAAATATGCCAGGCATCTAAAAGCTTCCTGCCAGCACGTTGCTGAGGGCATTATTGGTTGCAAGAAGCAAACACAGGCACTTCAGAGAAACTTTAGTGTGGTTTGTGCAGCCTAGGTGCACTCTTGGGCCTGACAGGTAAATAAAAGCCTAGCATTGAGTGAGAGCTGGGTGCAGGTGCACAGGGATACTATTTCATCTAGCCCCTAACAGGGTGTCTTGAACCACCAAGCACTTGAGAGCTGACAAAAGTTCCAGAGGATATAGCCATTGCCCGGACATTCACTCCTTTCAGAGACAGTTCTCATTTTTTTCTGAGAATCTGAAAGATATCCCAAAGGACTGCTCACATCAACTGGGCTGTGAGGAACCACCACAGGATCATCCTCTTTCCTTCTCTCTGGCACACTCTACTATTGAGCAGATGGTTCTGACTGATGAATGACCAAGTCGGTGCCATTTCCCAAAGAGAAGCTCTGCAGAGCTCAGCAATACAGACCCCTCCACTCCCTGCTAGGGGAATCCCTCATCCAGTTATATCCCCAGGAACCCACACACATTCTTGGACTCTGTTCCAGGCACATCCATCTGTGAGAGCTCTTCCTACTGGATCAGGAATACACTATAGTTCTTCCAGATTTGTTCTCTGGGAGGAGTGGTACTGGAGACCAGTGGGGGTAATGTACCATGCCATTTGGGACTGGTCATCCCTTTAGTCCAGGGGCAGATGTGAAGTGCCATGGAGACCTCCATTTGTTACCAACTCGCAGGAAGAATTGGAGATGCAGTCCATGGTTCTTAGCTCTTCCTGCCTGCCCTACCCACCTCCTCACCAGAGCTACCTTGGCATTTTTTTGTTTTGGCCTGTGAGTGTCTGTGGCCCTATGCTGATCTCCTTAGAGGTTGTTTTCAGTCCTCTGTTGGCAACAGAGGAAATAACACTTTGTTTTTTGCTTTTATATTTTTTGGGCCACACCTGGTAATGCTCAGGGGTTACGCCTGGCTATGCGCTCAGAAATAGCTCCTGGCTTGGGGGATCATATGGGATGAGGGATGATTGAACCGTGGTCTGTCCTAGGTCAGCGCTTGCAAGGCAAATGCCCTACTGCTTGCTCCACCGCTTGGGCCCTGGGACTAACATTTTGACACTTGGGAGGAATGGATAGTTGCATAACTTAAAAAATTGCTTGTGCATAAAATCATTTACTAACTTTGAAAGTTACTGAAAATGTATAAGGGAAGAAAGTGTGCAAAATCTTTGGTGCTACCATGGGTCAAATAGTTCAGAGAAGTGCCCTTCCATTTAAGAACTGTTGAATCTAACTGCTTCACTGAAAGCCTAGCAAAGTCCTCACCTCATCCAGGAAAGCACATAGTAGGCCTTCAGTTTTACTGAGGGGGCTGGTATCATTCATCTCTTACCCATGGGACTTATGAGTCAGTCAGGGATGGGGAGCAACTGGCTGTGTGGTCAGAATGCATTATGGAGTCAAGGTTGTTTCAGGTCTGCATGCTGTTTGTCAAGTTTGTTTCATGCAGAGTGAAATGTTCCTCCATATTCTTGACTCTAGTTAGGGCTACATGCTCTCAGCAGGCTGAGAAGAGTCAGTAAGTTGAAGTTCTGTCACTATGTTTTTTCTCTTTTCCCATTCCTCTCGGATTTAAAGAGACTTGTTCTGTTGGCAGTGAAGACCACTGTTGTGGGTCTTTGAGACATCAAGGGACTTGAAGGAATCTTCTTGTGCTCCTAGTTGGGGAAAAATTGTCATAGTTATTGTTACCCAGAAGTACTTGGGAATTTAGGGATCGTCCTGGTGGTACTCAGCAGGACATCAGTACCATAACTGGGTCTGCAGCACAGAGACTGAGCCAAAAACCACAGAAGGGTTGGACTGATGGGGCTCTGGATAGCAGGACATAGGTAATAGTAAGTGGGATAGAACATCCTTACCTCGTCTCAGCTGACAGGTAGCATTGCTGAGGAAGAGGACAACTAAGGAATGATCAACTCTTCCTAAGCATCTAGGATAGGAGGAAGCAGATATTCTACAAGAACTAAAGAACTGTTCATTTATGTACCCCCCCACCTACACAAAGACCCACCTATACTTTATCTGTTTGCTTGGTCTCTAAGTATGGCTATCCTGTATTCCATACACTTGACTTTTTTTAAACTTTTTTTCTGAGACTTTGGTGCATGGAAATGGAATGAAAGGTGTATTTGGCTTGTAGAGTCTAGAGTCTAGACTCTAGCCCAGGGGTTTCAAACTCGCGGCCCAAGGGCCGCAAATGGCCCTCCATACAACATTTTGTGGCCCTGCCCTAGAGGAATCTTTTTTTGTTTTGTTTTGTTTTAGTTGTTTGGGTCACACCCCCCAATGTTCGAGGCTTACTACTTACTTTGCTCTCAAGGATCACCCCGACTTTGCCTCCTTCGGTCCCCAGGTAAATTGAGTTTGAGACCCCTGCGAGTCTAGACCCTCATGTTGAAAACTTAAGCTTTGTATTTCCTTCTTGGTAGCTGCTAACTCTTGACTGGGAAGTAACAAATGTCTGCTTCTAGAAGGACCTAGATTTCTATTTCAGAGAGCTATGTGCTGTTGAAAGAGACTTTAAAAGAGTATAAGCTTTGTCATTGAATTTTGCTCTGCCAATTACTTGTTTTACTTCCTTGCACACTGGTTTTCCCATCAACAAAAGAAAAGCAATAATACAAACACTATTAATAGAGCTATGTGGAAGATATAGTGATATAGCACCTATGAAGTAGTGTCAATATCTTTTTTCTCTGGTTGACCTCTGACTTACAGAGTCCTACTTCATTATCAGCGAGGAGCAAGAGAGATTTCTGAAACTCTAGGATATGGAACAAATGATTAGTTTATAAAATTAAGGCAATATTTTTCACACATATTTAATGTGATGGGCACAATGGCAAACAATAGCATCTATTATATTCCCAGCAGGGTGGAATTAAAAATTCTTCTTGCTTTATTTTCAAGATTATTTTATTCATGTCCCTGGTACAATAAAGGTGGGCTGTGGTTGGATTTTAGCTTGCTCTCGCTCTCATACGGACCATTATTTGCAAAGCAACATGAGTCAGAATACTGGGGAGGCATTTGGCCCTTTGTATCTATACCATCCTCACTGCTTTTTCCATTGCAGTCTGTGGAGGCAGAGGTGGAAAAAATGTAAAAAGAACAATAGGTGTGGGAGGGAATCAACCTACTGGAGGTAGGATAGTCTTTGGCCATGAATTATAACATACAATTTAACTCTTAGCCTTCTACCAGTTTCCATTATTAGCAAAATTTCTATGAACACAATATGATCTCTTCTTATACCAACAACACAGTGGATATGAGTTTTTGTCCTGCCAAATGCTGAAGTTTGACTACTCTTTCTTCTTGGGTTTGACCTGGGCCCATTGGAATACAACCAGTGAAGGCACACTTAGGAATTATATTCAGGTAACCAGTAAACGTTGCAGACACAAGTGCATGCGTATGTATGTATGTATGTATGTATGTATGTATGTATGTATGTATGTATGTATGTGTGTGTGAGAGAGTTGAGCGAGCAAGTGAGAAAGAGAATCTACTTAGTCTATTTATTTTTGTTAATAAAATTGGTGGTGACTATCATCTCAGGATTGGGGCTGGAGAGAATATAGGTTAAGGCACTTGCCTTGCCTTTTCTTCTCTTTGATTTTTTTCTTTCTTTTTTTTTTTTTGGTTTTTGGGTCACACCCAGTGACGCTCAGGGGTTACTCCTGGCTATGCGCTCAGAAGTCGCCCCTGGCCTGGGGGACCATATGGGGCACGGGGGATCGAACCGCGGTCCGTCCAAGGCTAACGCGGTAAGGCAGGCACCTTACCTTCAGCACCACCACCCGGCCCCCTTCTCTTTGATTTTATCCCTAGCACTGAGTGATGTCCTGAGCCCTGGGATCAACGCTGAGCACAAAGCCAGAGGAGACCATGAGTACCCACAGGGATAACCTATACTCCATCTATCTAAAATATCTCAGGATCTCTAGCCAAGAATATTTTAGACTAATAAGAGTCATCTGAGAGCCTGGAAATAAGATATAAGCATCTCAGGAAAGGTCTCAGAGTTTTACTAATCTTTTGAAATAAAACCAATTATAAGCATTTTCCAGAACATGAATTTCAGAGTTACAGAGCCATGACTTCATAAGGCTGTCCTACTTAAACAGCAATATTTTTAGGAGGTTTTTTTTTTTTTTTGCATGAAACAAATATACTATGAGTACTAAGAAAATATATGCTCTTAAAAAGCCATCAGGATTATTTTTAATACACTTTTTGGGGCGGGCTGGAGAGATAGTACGGTGGGTAGGGCTCTTGCCTTGCATGTGGCTGACCTGAATTTGACCTCTGACACCAGATAGGGAGTTGTGCACAGCTAAAAGTAATCTCAGAGCACAGCTGGGTGTGGCCTCAAAACCTAAACACACATATACACAAACACACATGTGTACTTATATATTTTTTTGGGAACCACATGTAGAGAAGCTTAGGGCTTACTCCTAGCTCTGTGCTAGTACTGGAAAGACCACATATCATGCTAAGTATTGAACCCAGATAAGCTGCAGGCAAAGCAAAGCAAGTGCCTTAGTCCTGTACCAAAACTCTGACCCTAAAATGTACCTTAAAGAGAGGTTTTGGAAAGCTAGAACCATAGAGAAGTGAGAGCTTACGTCCAGTCAGGCTGCCTCTGGGTTTAGAACCCCTGTAATGCAAATAGCTATATTGTGCTGCCATGAATCTTTTTTTTTTTTTGACCACACCCGATGACGCTCAGGGGTTACTCCTAGCTATTCACTCAGAAGTCGCTCCTGGCAGGCACCGGGGAGCATATGGGGAACCGGGGGATCGAACCGTGGTCCTTCCTAGGTTAGCTCAGGCACCTTATCTCCAGCGCCACCGCCCGGCCCCTCTGCCATGAATCTTAACTTCTCATCTGTGAAGGGACACAAGACACTGATTTCCATGGGGCTGAGTGGTCCCAGTAAGAAGAGGCCCAGAGGACATCAGTCATCAGTTAACTTATAGGAAGTTCATGGAGAGGAGGATCTAGTAATTGTTCATATTTTCCTTCCTCTCATACATCCCAGATTGTGTTGGCTGGTGAAAACAGTTTGTCCACTTGATGGAGAGTTTGTCCACTTGATCAGACCATTGTGAGGTCTCATTGTCCTCCTCTTCCTCCTTCTCCTCATCATCATGCAGGTATCTTGTACTTTAGTTGTGTTTTTAGGCCCTCTTCTCTGCATATTTTTATTTTCGCCTCACAACATTTCCAAGGGCAAGTGTCTTGTTATGTTCACTGTAGAAATGCGTAAGTGAGGACAGAGGGAATAACTTTGCTCAGAGGACTCTCCAAGTGGGAATAGCATGCTTGAACCCTTATGATATGAATCCTGCAAGTGCCTGGACTGGAGTGGGGTTCAAGGAAGGAAAATGGGGATGTTCTAGAACCAGAACTTTCTCCTCTTATTTTCACTTCTCAGACATATGTTCCCCAACTATAGAATGGGCTGCAGGAAAGGAATAATTATATGGAGATGTTAATCTTTGTCCAGAACTGGACATGGAGGGTGTGCTGAGAACATTTAGCTTCAAGAATTTTGTGAACCCATCCTTGATATTTCTGGCTACTTGTTGGTGCATTATTTTTTTAAACATACAGGGGTCAGAGTGATAGCACAAAGGTATGGTTTTCGACTTGCATGAGGCTAATCTGGAATGCCACATCTGGCTTGCTGATCTGAGTGGTGCTGATCAGGCACTGATCTGCGTGCCTCTAGTTGTGGCCAAACACCCCCCAAACAAACAAACAAATTTTTCTTGGATGATTAACAGCTCAATTCTCAACCCTGGATCTGGCATTTTACATGGACTGAGTCTAGTATATCTGCTTACATACCTGATAGACTTGGGCAGGGTGATGCCCGAGGATTTCTTGTATGTGTCTCTAAGTTATGTGAGTGCAGTCTGATGGGTGGTGGTGGTGGCAGCAAAGTCCTTGAGGGCAGGCTTGCTTTCTCAGATGGCAGTGGGCCCCCCTTGGGCATCTATCACGGGGCTTGGTTACTTCGGGTAACCGAGTTACACAGTTACTTCAGGGTGATGTTCATAGAATGTGTGCAGGCACAGAAAAACAGAGGAGGGTCAGAGAGGAGCCACTTACATGTTGGCAAGGAGAACATAGGCTGCAAACTCTTCCTTCCCCTCACTTTCTTCACTTTCCCTTGAGAGCTGGGTTTCTGGAATCCCTAGTCTCAGGCAGAGATGCGGCTCTCAAGCCTGGCAGGCAGGTTCCTTGCCCACAACCTTCTGGCTGCCAGCAGAGATGACCAGACAGTCAACCCAGCTGGTCCTCGCTTCTCCAAGCCTGCCATCTTCTCCTGGTCCCTAGAGGCCATTGCAGCCCGCAGTAGTCAGCACCCTGGAAGCAAAGTCACGTCTTCTCCAGAAACCTCCCAGCTGGTCTGATGGGTCCTTGGCACTGCGGCGCCAGGCGGAGCAGCTGCCATAGGAACAGCGCAGTGCCGAGCTAGAGCACCGCAGTGCTGGGTGGGGGCATGGGGAGCATCAAGCGAGACTGATGGGGCTGCGCCACCACCACCATCAACCTGGGCGAGAGGGGGGTGTGGGGGGGACTCGGCAAAGGCAATTAGGGAGCTGCAGCAGTTAATTCCATACAATATTCGAATGCCACGGGGTCCCAGTGATATTAGGGAAAAATGTATATTTTAATTTCTGTCCCTCTCTCCTCCGTGTGGGGTCATTACCTGTCCTTGTCTGAGCCTCCACCAGCATCCAGAAACTATGGTGTCTTCGCTGAGCATGATGTCACCCACTTTGTCCCCCCTCTTTTGATTTTAATGGGTTTATTTGTTTTTATTTTATTTTTTTTAACATCGCTGGTGTTGGGTTTGAATCAGTGCAGTGCAGGTGACAGAAAACGGTCTCAATTTGCTAGTGGCTGAATCTTCAGAGCAGTATTCCTTGCTCCCAGGGGATATAGTGATGGTGCCCTAGATTATCCTGCAGGGGCATGTGTGGCCTGGAGGGGAGCTCCTGAGGTGCTCAAAAGCCTCTGTGTGTTGTCTATGTTTGCATTTGTGTACTGAAGGTGTAATTATCTGCTCCTGTCCTGCACCAAACCTAGCAACTCTGTGACGTGGGGAGCAGCTGGTAGTAGAGCGGGAATTAAATTACGTGAATTTCATGGAGACCAGTTTTGACCTAAAGATGTTTAGGTTCAGTCTCCACCTGCCCCAGTCGACATACCCAACAGAGCATTGCACATTCAGGCTTCCAGAGTGTTCCAGTTCCTTCAAGGGATGCTACTCTCTGGACTTTTAGGGTGAGCTCTTTTTTTTTTAATCTGGCAATGCCTCATGTTTTCTCATGCCTAGAATTCTCTGGATGGTTCTGTAGTGACCAGAGCTAGATGTCCACCTTATTTTTTTGGGGGGGCATACCAGGTAATGCTCAGGGGTTACTCTAGGCTCTGCGCTCAGAAATCGCACCTGACTCGGAGGACCATATGGGATGCCAGGAATTGAACCCGCATCTGTCCTGGGTCAGCCATGTGCAAGGCAAACACCCTACTGCTCTGCGACTACTCTGGCTCCGGATGTTCACTTTCTACTTTCCTTGTTGACCACCTGCTCAGAAGGGAGAGAGTGAACCCTTAGAGCTGGCATAATACTGGTATAGCATCTCCATCTGTGGGTGCCATGACCCAGGTTTTCAGGTGCACTAGGAACTGGCTTTTACACTAGCATTGACAACTTGTGCCTGGATCAGAGGGTGAAAGCCAAGAGGTAAGGGAAGATATATCCCCACAGTGGGCTTCTTGGGGTCCAGAAACAACCTGCACCTCTGTGTTTGTGTGAGCTGTCCTGCTGCCTTTAGAACTCCCTGATTCAACCCAAAAGACATCCTATTCTACTTAACCTTCCCAAAATATGGGGCCAGAGAGATAGCATGAAGGTAAGGCATTTGCCTTGTATACAGAAGGTCATTGGTTCGAATCCCAGCATCCCATATGGTCCCCTGAGCCTGCCAGGAGTGATTTCTGAACATGGAGCCGGGAGTAACCCCTGAGCACTGCCAGGTGTGATCCCCTCAAAAAAAATACAACAAAAATGTGCTTGCAACTTTTCTCCAGATGATTTGGGAGAAATCAGATGGATTACTTTTGGGGGGATGTTTGGAGGAGAAGAGACTTTTAAGAATTTCTTAGAAAGCATGGGACAGTGATTCTGGGTTATTTGGATTGGAGACCCAAGATGAAAGTTGGAGGCATGGTAATACTCAGACCCTATGGTGCCAATGATGTCCAGGGAGTCATTTGGAGCCAGAGAGCAAACTGAGTCAGCAGCACCGTACAGCTCATCCTCCTTCACTTGTCTCTGGTGTTTTCCTTCTTAGCAACAAAGACATGTTGCTCCAGCGTGTGATCAGAAAAATTCTCCTCATTACGAACACTACCTAGGCAAGAGGCTGAACAATGGAATTAGTCAAGCATTTATTCAGTACTGATCAACCCACCTAGAAATTCAAGTCCTTGATCTTTGCCTTTTCTACATGAAAGGATTCAATGACCAAATGCTTTCTTTGGGAATAGATTTTTCTCTGCCTGGGGAAAATCCATAGCTATTTCTACAGACTCCTAAGAACACATTCGCTTTCCACCAAATGTTGGAAATGTTTTCATCCTTCCTTCTTTCCCCCAGTCCCTTGCTTCCTGCTTCAACAAACACCCATTGAATACTCAATGAGGCGTGCACAGCTGAGTTGTGTGCCAGAATCCCTTCGCTGTTGCGGCCACCTTTTGCATCCTCACCCTGAATGCTTCAGCGGCAGCGCACTGCTCAGAGTCCCCAAACACATCAAGCTGTCACGCCTCTGTGCCTCAGCCCGGGCCATCTCTGTCTACACTGCTGACCCTGTCGCCCTTGTCTGGCTTCTGCGATTGCTGGAGGATGTAAGGCTTTAGTATGCAGGAAAAAACATCTGGGGGTCAGGTGCTTTAGTCCAGAGACTATGCAAGAGACAGACTCAGAGAGTGGGGCCAGAGCCCAGGAATATGCATTCTAGCCTAGAAGGTTGATGGTCCAGTTTGGACCATGTTCTGAAGAGTACTGTTTGCCCCTTGCTGGGTAGGTTTTAGCTTCCCCTCATCAGTCTCCATTACTGGCTCTCCTGGTTTGTTGAAGTATCCGGTGTTGTTATGGGTTGAGGCCATGGTTCTTGGGTTCCCACTCCCAGGACAAATTTGGGTCTGGACACAGAGTTCTTGAATTTATGGTATGTATGAAATTTTCTCTCTTTATCAATAAATAAATAAATACATTTTAATTGAATTACTGTGATATACACAAAATTGCTCATAACTGAGTTTCAGTCATACAGTGTCCAACACCCATCCTTTCACCAGTACATATTTTCGACTGCTAGTGTCCCCAGTTTCCCTCCTGTCCTACCTCCTACCCTCCAGATTGCCTGTCTCTATGGCAGACATTTTTCTTCTCTCTCTCACTCTTTCTCTCTGTTCATTTTTCCTTTTAGACATTGTGGTTTCAATACTGTTCCTGGAAGAATATCATGCATATCACTTTACCTCCTTTCAGCACTCAGTTCCTGTGATTATTTCCAACCATCATTGTAATAGTGCTCCCCTCTCTGTCTTGTCTGCACTCTCTTTTGTGGCTTCTTACCGTGGACTAGTCCTCCTGTCCCTCATTTCAGGTATCATTACAACAGTTTTTTTTGTATATCCCACAAATGAGTGTGGCCACTTTATGTCTCCCCTCTCCCTCTGACTCTTTTTGCTCAATGTAATTCCTCCATATCCAGATACATGTAAGGGTGCTTGATAGAAAAAAGGACTGTGCAACAAGCATGTGTTATAATAAGCATGCCTGATTACTGAAGCAATTTATTTGAAAATCACTGAGTGAAGTGACCCTACTTTTAGAGATGAACTGGAGATGCATATGGTGAGCAGTCAACTATGACTTTTGTTCTTACTGGATGTGTTACTGGGATCCATGGGTACCCACCCTTTCGCAGAAAATTGATGAGTGTACATAACTCTGGAAGATGTCACTTGCTTCCTTAAAGGCGGTTATAACCCCCATCCCTGGTATAAGCATTGCGTATCAATTGCCTATTGGGAATAAAAATATGGCAACTTTCAAACTTTTTTGGATCATGGTCCATGCTGAGAAAAACATGGCTCTTTATAATTTATTACACAAGGTTATGTGGTCACAAAAAACCTACAGTGCAACCTGATTTGTTTTTTTTATTAAACTAGTAACTATTCTCTTCTCTTCTCTTCTATTCTATTCTATTTCTTTCCTCTCCTCTTCTCCCTCTCTATTTTACTCCCCTCTTCATTGCTTCTTTTTGCCATCCCCCTTTTTCCCTTCCTTTTTATTACCTCACTCACTATTCATGTTTTACCCCTTCTCTCCAGTCCTTTTATCTTTCTTTCTCTCTCCTTTCTTCCACTCCTTTATTTCCCTCTTTTCCCTATTCTTTTCATCCTCTCCCATTCCCTCCCCCTTTCTCCTGGTTCTCTTTCCTTCCCTTTGTCTCCCTCCCCTTTAGACAGTGGTTATGCATTTATAGTTTTCACAACGTACTGTATTGTGAATTAATGTGATTTAAGCATCCTTTGCTCTGAATGTTGCCAGGGTAAAGTATCAGCTAGGTCATTTTGATTCTGAGCAGAAGAACATAGGCTGTTGCAATTGTAGCTGTGTAAAGTCTACATAATAGACTGCATAGTTGTAGAAAGCTGTGTCGCTATGTAAAGTCTACCATAGTAGAGGTAGACTAGTGAAATCTCAAGTTTCTTGACTGGTAGCTAAGACTGAGCTAGTAAAACCCCATGGACTAGATGAGGACCCCAAGTTTCAGGATGGTGAAGAGACACATCATAGTTCACATCATTAATAAATGGTAGTTCTGGGTCTTGAACTCAGGTCTTAATAATGTCTTCTCTCTTGCCTATGTTTTATTTGTCAACTTCCCACTCTCCCCAGCTGCTTCCAAGTAGTCTCACTGGGCTGTCATGTGGGAAGTGAGAGGGAGGGTACATTATGAGAAACTGTGGAGAAAATGTGTCTGGATGGGAGGAGAGTGGGAGAGGGAACACTGAGAAGCCAACGTGGTGAATTCTTAAGAAACTGAACTTTAACCTGGTGACTTGACCACTTCCCTCTTTTGGTCATCTCCTCTTAGAGTATCCATTGGTTTTGGTATTTGTTACTCTATTTTCTGGCAAGTATTAGTTTTTCTCATCTCCTTCTTTGACCAGATTGGAAACAATACCCTGTCCTTCTCATCTTGCTTAGGACCTGGACCCAAGAGATGCTTGTAACTGTTTGGTGAACCAGAGAGCTCATGAAGAGATCTACCTGTCCAAGGATAGTGCATTGTGTCTTTGAGGAGACTGGGCCCCAGATCACAAAGCTAAGCCTAGAGGAATTGTGTAGAGGACCAACCTAGATACAGATGTGAAAGCTTGTTTGAGTTTGGTTTTCTAAGGATGAATTTGATTATCCTATCACTCCCAATAATTTATTTTCCTGTTATTTGGATCTGGCCTTGCTCTTCTTTCTTGGGTTCTTCTCCTGTGAACCTGTGGCCCAGATTTTAGTTTTGACTTTGGTATTACTGAACTGATAGACCTGGGTCCCCTAGCATTGACTCTTAACCTTCACACAAAGAGCTCCGAGGACCCTCAGGGTTGTCTTAACAATGGGCCAGAGAACAGCAGACCTGGTATACTTCCCCTGGGATGTGTAAGGTATCCCTTCTCCCAAGGCCCTTACCTGAACTTCCTTTTGAGATGTTGATCCCACCTGGATGGTCAGACCCGCCCACACTTAGGATTGGCTGATGATTTTGAATGAAGAATAAGAGAGTCTGCCAGGGAGGAGACATGGGATAAGCAGCATCGATCTGGAGCAAGGGAGACAGACAGAGCTCCTGAGAGAAAGACATGAAATAAGCAGACATGGCGGAGAGACTGCATATGGCAGACAGGGCCTTGGAATACAAGTGAGCTGACTCCAATAAAATGTAACTGACTGTGAATTATTTCTATGCTGTTATCCTGTGTCTTCAGACTGGCTGGCAGAAGGAGTTACAGGTGCAGTGCCTGGGGCAGCCTCACCCAATATGTTGACCTTTATGATTTATATTTTATTTAATCAACCAGGGGGGTTATGTTGCTCGATTTTTTTCATCATCTTATTTTGTGCCAGTGCCCATTTATCCTACTAACATATATAGTCCTGCCTGTTCTGCATAGGTGCTTGCTGGAACGAAGGAAGCAATGGCCCTCCACCTCCCTGTAAAATGGCCAGGTTAGCCAAATGGCCAAAAGGATTCTATGGCACTTCAGGGCCAGAAGAGCAGAGATGCCCTTCCATCTCAGAAAATTCTCTATGTTTTTGCTGAGGTGCTTTCCCCAGAGTCCCCATGCTGCCAACTCACTCTTAGAATTGTGTAGGGTAATGGAGTCATCTTTGAATATAAAAGACAAAAATAAAAGGGACTAAAATATTTGACATATGATGAAGTTCTGTGATATTTTAGACGGTGAGTAAATTGGTATTTATATAACCTGATATATTCATTTTCCTGATCCAGCCTCCTTTGAATGTTGACTTAATAACATGCCTGACTAAGTACTATTAATTGCTTTAAACTGCCAAATTAAATAAAAAAGCAAGCATTCATTCAATAAGTACACTGTTTTCTTTTTTCCTGGCTAGAACCAGTAAGAAATTATGAAATGTTTTTGGGATTGGAGGGCTGAGATATGACACGAGTCACTCAGGAAAAGAAACATACTCTCACTGAAATACCAGTGACCTGTGTCAGACCTCTGCAGGCCCTAGAAGATGTGTAGGGCACTGGAAGCTGATTGATGTGGAATTACAGGATTTGTCTCTATGTCAATCAACTCCCACATAGTTTTTCATTGGATGTTATTCTATAAATGCAGCATCTCCGATTGATAGTGAAACTGGATGGTCCCACGTTCTAGGTGTGATGTTTTTGTTGTGAGCATGGATCATTTGTGCATGGCATAGAGGATAGGTTCATCAGCGTATGGCATAGAGCTGTGAGTAGCTATTAATCTGCATATTCCTTCTTGGGGGTAGAGGGGTCACATTAGGCATTATAGGGTACAGGATATGGAATTTAAAGACTGCCATGTGCAAAACCTGTACTCAGCCCTTTCAGCCACCTTCTGCCCAGCTGCATAGTCAACATGTCTCCCTTGTCAAGCTATCCCAGTCTTGTTGAACTTTTGAGATTAGGTTAAATCATGAGCTTGAAATCTAGCTTGTTGTCTTGCAATTATAGGAGTGCCATGAATGGTCACCTCCATTATTGTTTTAATTCCTAAGAACTCTCTCTCTCCTCTCTCTCTCTCATTTTCTCTTTCACTCTCTCATTCTCTCTCTTTTTTCTCTCTCTCTCTCTCACACACACACACACACACTTCTCAAGGCACTGTCTTTTGCCTCATTTTATTGGTGTCCTGATTAATACCTATGGCTTGTCCATTGCTTTCTTTAAGATCGCATCGGTAAATATTTATGGAATATGTGGATGAATGAAGGTTTAGGGTTAAGAATGTTATAACCATGAATTTAGAAGCACAGAGGCCATTGTGTAGAAGAGGACAGGGCAGAGATGCATGTCCAGCTGCTGGAGCTCAGTCAATCTCATCAGCTCATGGGGGCTCATTTTCATGCTTTCTTGCATGCAGATTCCCAGGACGAGCATATTTGTTCTTTGATCTGAGATTTCATATACATGGCCTTCGCATTCCAAGATGTGCCATAGTCAGTTATGGACTTATGGTTGCCAAGAAATTGAATTATTTGGTCAGTTTTCATTCTGTGTTAAAAGAAAAGATGAGCAACCTCTTCTCTTTCTTTCTTTCTTTCTTTCTTTCTTTCTTTCTTTCTTTCTTTCTTTCTTT
>PVKC010014475.1:0-22102 GCA_004027635.1 Crocidura indochinensis | reverse complement strand
CTGTAAAATTTTGTTCCATTTGATTTCATTTCAGATATACTACTTTGTGGTTCTATTCCTCCCTTTTCATTATAAATTATTTTCCTATCTTTTAAGATGTAAAATTGTTTCAAAGTTTCTAGTCTAGTCAGAGTGACCTATCAAAAATTGAATTTACAAAATAATGGCCATCAAGTTCCAAGAAACTGATCCAGACAGGCAGATGGACACTAGGGTCCTATTTTACTAAGAAGAGCCATTTTCACCCCAGATCAGTGCACCTTGATGTACATAGAAGCACCAAAACAAGGGGAGGTGTCTTCCGCCATCAAAGATGGGCTCTCCCCAGCCACACAATACCAAGAAATTGAAGCAGACAGACAGATTGGCAGTGGGGTTCTCTTTGACTCAGAAGATTAATCTTCAACCCAGTCAGTATGCTCTAAGAAAAAAAGAAGCACTAGGACAAGGGTTAAGTGTCTTTCAGCCAGAATGGACACTGCTGAGCCAAGCAAGCTCAAGAAACTAAGCAGACAGAGCAGCAATGGCGTCCTCTTTGCCTCAGAAAAGTCAATTTTATACCAGTTTAGTGCACCCTGAGAAGAGCACTCTTAACCATGGAGTGAAGTAGAGTAGCCACTTATTACTTCTAATAAATGAGCCACAACTGTAACACATAACAAACACCAGTACAATACAAAAGTAACAGTGGGAAAGCAAACCAGAATTTTATCATAATTTTTGCATGAAGATAGTAATTCTGAAGATCCAACTATTATCAGCTATCTTTTTTTAAAGAGAAATGTTGAGGATGACCAAGAATTTGAAGTGCGATGGATTTGGCAGTTTTATTAGAAGAGGATATGAAAGTAGAAAGAGAAATTTTCAAATAGAAATGACGTAAGTAAAAAACTTGGTAGGCAAAATGAAAAAGTAACAGGAATGCCTCACTAGCAGAGTAAAACCTGCTGAGGAGAGAATAAGTGAGCTCGAGGATGAAATGCAGAAAACTCCACTAAGAGAAAACAAAAGCCTTCTTAAAATTAACAAAGAAGTTCCCTTTCTTCCCCACTGCTTACAGTGCCTATGCAAAACAAAACAAAACAAAACAAAACAAAACAAAAAAACAAACAAACAAAAAAAAACAGAAAAGTGGGGTAAAGCTAAATCCTGCCACTCCAGCACTCCTATTTTTCTTGTTTTGTTTTGATTTGTTAGTTTTTGACTTTGTTTTCCTTCTCTTTTTTCTTCCACTATTTTTTTTTCTGGTTTTGGGGCCACACTCAATGACACTCAGGGGTTACTCCTGGCTATACGCTCAGAAGTCGCTCCTGGCTTGGGGGAACCATTTGGGAAACCGGGGGATCGAACTGGGGACAGCCCGGCTCTTTTCTTCCACTTTTTCTTTTCCACCCTTGTGGTTATTATTTGGTGATTTATTTTTATTTTTATTTGCCGGGTGCATTTTTTTTCTTTTTTCTTCAATTTTTCTTTCTTTTTCCTTTATTTTCTCTTTCTTTTTTTGGTAGTTGTTACCAAAATTTTTCTCCCTTTTTTCTTATCCTTTTTATCTCCAATGATGGTGGAATGGATGCTCAATCTACAACAAGCTGTAAAGTGGAGACCAGTTGCACTAGCATTCTGGGGGGTAATGGAGGGAGATATGGGATACATGCTGGGAACAGAGGTGGAGGGAGGACAGCACTGGTGGTGGGAATGGCCCTCATTCATTGTCACTATGTACCATAAATGATGCAGTGAAAGATTTGTAATGCACTTTGGTCTAAATAATAATTTTAAAAAATTTTTAAAAAATTTAAAAAAATTAACAAAAATGAAAATAAAATCCTCAACTGATGACAATAGAATTTTAGGATAGATTAAGTAAAAATAAACATAACAAAAACCAAAATTAAACATAAGAATCAGAGAACCAAAAAGAAAATCACTATGAATAAGCAATGTTTGTTGCTCAGAAGTTCTCAACACTGGAGTGTATGCATCCACATTCTAAATGCCCTAAGAGTTCCAGCTAAAACAGATTAACACAAAACATGTCAAAGCCTTAGGACTCATTTTTTTTTGGCATTAAATCCCAAACCTTGGTTCCTATTCTTAAAACCAGTATGGTTTTCTGCATCAGCACCCTAAATCAAACTTTCACCTGGCAAAGAAGGCACTAATGCTGCCCTGGCACCGACTTGCTAAAGAGTGGGCTCATATGACTCCTTGATGACTACAAAACAGCAACAATTTGCTTTCAGTGCAGGTTTCCCTGTTTCATCACCTAACAGTGAGATGTAATCAGAGGACACTTGGTGAACCTTGGTTTTGACATAGAATCTGTGCAAAAACCAAAATCTCTAAGTACAGAGAAGCCTGACTATGACAACTATGATTGAGGAGAACTTTTCCATGAAGAAAGACCTTGGGTTTGGAAAATTAGTATGCCCAAGCCTGTAGTTGGTCTTATGACAGGATGCTTAATTTGTAGAGACACCCTGATTTTTAGGCCAAGGTTATTTCCTTTTTAATTTCTCCAACATTTATTGCACCTATGCAAAAACAACAACAAAGAAGACACCCCATTACCTGCCACCACCTTTTCTCTCTTTTTTTTAAATTTATATTTATCTTCTAGATAGGGGCTCCTGCCTTTTTCATAGAACCTTGGGACATAAATTACTTTGTTTTGTGTCATCTTTCTGCATTTTTCTATAAAATTGAGGAGAAATGAAAAGAGGATAGCAGCCAAGGGCCAAGTGGTCTCAGATGCATTGGTGGAGATAAAGGGACAGAGCAAAATAACCAGAAATCCAACAAGAATACAATCAAGAGACCTAAACTATAATACTCTAAACTTAAAATGGGCTTGTTACACTGGCAAGCCAGGGTGCAAAGTGTGGTGGTACTGGATGTATGCTGAGAAATTGGTTAAGTGAGGTTAACACCGATTGTGGTAATGACCCTAATTTACTGTCATTGTATGCCTGAAATCCAGCTATGAAGGACTTTGAAAATCACAGTGGTTTAAAAAATACTAAAAAGAAAAAATGTCGAAGCACATCATAGTCACAATAATGAAATCCATAGGTTGAGATAATTTACTGAATGCAATGATATCAACAAAGGAAATTATATGTGAAGGAGCATTCTTAAGGTTTACAGCAGCTTTATCACAAGCAACCTCCAGGCAGAAGACAGTGGTGAGATATAGTGAAATAAAAGCCTTGCAAGAATGCTACACTCAGCCAAACTCTCATTCAACTGTGGAGGAATATAATTTCATAAGTAAACAGAACCTTTATAAACTCAAAACCAACTGTAAAAGATTAACTAAAGGGCTTATTTTTATTTTTTATTTTTAGTTTTTGGGTCACACCCGGTGACGCTCAGGGGTTACTCCTGGCTATTCGCTCAGAAGTCGCTCCTGGCAGGCACGGGGGACCATATGGGGAACCGGGGGATCGAACCGCGGTCCGTCCTAGGTTAGCGTAGGCAAGGCAGGCACCTTACCTGCAGCACCACCGCCTGCCCCCCCCCCCAAAGGGATTATTTTAAGACAAGACAAATCGCTCAAAACACACCAAGCTTCTACAGAAAATGGCACAAAATTTGATGGCAATAGTCTCTCTTAATGTCATGGACTAAATGCACTAATCAAGAGACAGAGTGAAAAATGATCGGAAAATTGAATCCAACATTTTTGCTCCTTGCAATAAACACATGTAATAGAACAATCACAGACTCAAAGTCAAAGTTGGAATGCAACCTTTAGACCACCAATTATAGAAGACTGATTAAAACAACAGTGATGGCTAGAACTTCTAGAACGGTAAAAAAAAAAAAGTCTATCATTGACTTTATCCTATGACCTGTGCAAATACCAAGATCTCTAGTTACAGAGGCCTGATTTTATCATCCACAACTGAGTAGAAAGTTTCCTTGCACCATATAAAGACCTGGTGGTGTGAAAAAGAGCATGTACGGAGCCTGTAGCTATTCTTATGACAGTATGCTTCAAGGGTGGAGAAAACCTATATCCCTTAGGCCAAAGGAATTCCCTTTCTAACCTCCCTAATATTTGCTGTGCCTATCAAAAACAGACAATTTAATTTATTTATTTACTTTCTTCTTTTTTCTTTTTATCTCATACTTGTGGTTATTATTTGGTTGTTGTCTTTATTGCTGTGGTGCATTTTTGTAGTCGCTGGTTACTTGTTCTTTGTTTGATTTTGTTCATTTGTTGTTGTTTTGTTTTTTTCTTTGTTTGTTTCTGTTTTTTGTAGTTTTAGATTGTTTGTTATGATTTTCTTTTTTCCTTTTCTTCTTTTAAATTAAATTAATATTTATAACCTCAAGTTGGCTGTGACAACTGCAGCAACCTTTCTTTTATTTTTTTTTCTATTCTTTTTTTTTTCAAGCAGAACCACATAATTTGAATCATAATGTTCTGCACCATAAATTGAGGGGAAAATGGATGGTACCAAGAAAAAACTGTTGTATTGAATAGAAAAAAATGATCAGGGGCTGGCGAGGTGGCTCTAGAGGTAAGGTGTCTGCCTTGCAAGCGCTAGCCAAGGAACGGACCACAGTTCAATTCCACGGTGTCCCATATGGTCCCCCCAAGTCAGGGGCGATTTCTGAGCACTTAGCCAGGAGTAATCCCTGAGCATCAAACGGGTGTGCCCCCCCCAGAAAAATCAGAAAAAAATGATCAGACTTAAACACCAAACCCAAAGTCAATGATAGCAGAATCGATACCCAATCTACATCAAGCAATACACAGGGGGACCAGTTATACTAATAGTCTGGGTGGCAGAAGAGATGTTGGGATGCATGCTGGAAATAGTGGTAGAGGGAGGACAACACTGGTGGTGGGAATGCCCCTCTACCTTAAATATTAATGTGAAAGATTTGTAATTCACTTCGGTCACAAAAATTATTTTAAAAAAACATAAAAAGTCACAAGAAAAGAAAAGGCTGAGATAACCATACCTATAATATTATGGGGTAACCATAATATCAGATGACATAAACTTCAGGCATTAAAATGTTATAAAAAACAGGGAAGGTCATTTTTTATTTATTAAGAAATATGTACATCCGGAAGAAATTATACTCTTAAACATATATGCACTCAAGAGGGGCCAGTAAATTACTTAAAAGAACTTCTAATAGACTTGAAGAACACTATAATAGTAACAGATATTAGTTGGAAATTTTATTGTTGCTCTGTCACCTCTTAAGCCAACCTGGCTAAAATTCAACAAAGATATACTAGCCTTGAAGGAAGGAATGTAAGAAAGATAAGTTAAAGTAAACTGAAGCCATATATACAGATATATATGGTGTTTCATCCCCTAGAGGCCAAAAACACATTCTTCTCAAGTGTACATGGAACATTCTCCAAGACAGACCACATGATAGTTCACAAAACATTCCTCTACAAAATCAGGGATATAGAAATTATATTAACTATCTTCTCAGACCATGGTGCACTGAAAAGAAAAATAAATTATAAACAGAAATGGAAAAATAACTTTATACCGGGAAATTAAACAACTAACCACTGAACAATCAGTGGGTCAAAGAGGAAATCAAAAGATTCCTGGAAACAAATGAGACTGAAGACATAAATTATCATAATTTGCAAATTATGAGACAGCTAAAAGAGCATTAAGAGGTAAATGTATAGCTTTTAAAGCATTCATAAGAATATAAAAGGGCTTACATAAATAACAAAGTGGCATGTCTTAAGAAATTTGGAAAATTACGAACAAGTTGAGCCAAAAGCAGACAGGAGAAAGGAAATTATCAAATTTAGAGCAGAAATTAATTAACTGAAAACCCAAATAGCATTCTAAAAGATCAATGAAAGCAAGAGTTGGTTCTTTGCAAAGCAACAAGATAAATAAGCCATTATCAAGACTCACAAAGAGGGAGAACACTAATAAACTCAATCAGAAATGAAAGGGAAGAAATCACAACACTCACTAAAAAAATTCAAAGGGTAATCTGAGATTATTTTGAGAATCTTTATGTCACAAAACAAGAGAATCTAAAAAAAAAAAATGGATGAATTATTGGACTCCTATAGCCTCCCTACATTGAATGGAGATGAGTTGGAATTCCTGAATAGACCTATCACTGTGAAGTAAATTGAAATGGTAATCAAGTCTTCCCCAAAACAAAAGCACATATCTAGACGGATTCACTAGTGATTTCTTTTTCAGATCTTGAAAGAGGTCCCATTGCCAACTCTTTTGAAGCTCTTCCAGGAAACAAAAAAACAAAAACTCCCAGTTTTTATGTATCCAACAAAACTGTGGTCCCTAAAAACAGATATAAATAACAGGAAAAAAAGAGAATACAGGTAAATTCTTTGTTCAATACAGATGCAAGGGATTGAAAGGGGGGGGACCTATTTTGAGAAGGAACCCATATACAGGTTTACTTTAGGAGGGGGGAACTATTTTGTGACGGAACCCTTAGGGGAACCCAATTTTGTGAAGGACTTGCCTTGCCCCTTCCTTGCAACTGATAGGGGAAGCCCCGCCCTCACTGCCACCTCATTCGTGCTGCCCCAGTTACCTGGTGAAGGCTCCACCCTCAAGGCTCCGCCCACTTCCTATCTTATAAAGAGGGAAACAGAAGGCTGGCACGCCCTCTTAGTTCCGGCGCGCTCTCTCTCTCTCTGGCCATGCAGTAGTCAGGCGAAGGTTTCTAGCCACGTGGGCTCTGCGGGCTCTCAGGCTTCCGTCACTATGGACGTTTGGGACTATGGTTAGACGCATGCTCTCTCTCTCTCTCTCTAGCCTCTGTCCGGACAGAGCACTGACGGTTGGTGGTTTTGATCTGGCCAATGCTTCGGGCCAATAAATAAACTTACATAATCTTTATGTTTTGGGTCTCTGTTCATTTATCTGGTCACGCGGCGGAAATGGGGGCTCTCTCGGACCCTTTCATTGGCGAGCCAGCCAGGAGAGACTAGCAAATAGAACCCAACAATTTATCAAAAAGATCATATACCGTGACTACATAGAATTCACCCCAGAGATGCAGGAATAGTTTAACATAGCAAGTCAATCACCATATATCAATCGAAGAAAAAGTAAAAATCATAGGATCATAGAAAAAGCTGCAGACAAAGCATTTGCCAAGATCCATCCATCATTAATTGTAAATACACTCTCAACAAGATAGAAATTGAAGCTACTTTCTTTAATAGAGTTTAAGCTTTTTTCCACAAGTCCGTGGTAAACATTGTACTCAGGGGAACTAAGCACATTTCTTCTAAATCTGGTACAAGACAAGTTTGCCTACTGTAACCACTTTGATTAAATAAAGCACTAAAAGTACTTGCCTTCGAAATTAGGTAAGATAAAGATATCATCTTTCTAGGACATCTACATTGGAAAGAAAGAAGTCAAGTTCCCAATGTTTGTGATGACATGATACTCCCTTAGAACATCTTAAGGACTCTATAAATATGCCTCTAGAAATGATCAATTTATATAGTATATTGACAGGTTACAATATTAATATGCAAAAATACATGACTTTCCAATATACAAATAGAGATATTAAAAGAAAATCCTATTCATAATTGTTGTCTCAGAAAGTCAAATAACTTCATAACAATGTAACTAAAAATGTCATAATTTTTCTTAGTATATCTGAGCCTCTATTTTTTATTTTTATTTTTATTTTTAATTTTTAATTTTTGGTATTTGGGTCACACCCACCAGTGCTCAGGGGTTACTCCTGGCTCTATGCTCAGAAATATGGTCCCCCTGGCAGGCACGGGGGATCATATGGGGCACCGGGATTCGAACCGATGACCTTTTGCATGAAAGGCAAATGCCTTACCTCCATGCTATCTCCCGGGCCCCGAGACTCTATTTTTTAAATTGTAAATTTGAAGATTGTAGTATGTCTTACTATTCTCAAGTTATGTATATTTTAATGTAATGAAATAAAATGAACATTGTTAAAATAGAAAACTTATCTTAATATTAATAGTGGATGCAATAATACCTGTGAGAGTTGTGCTATTATTAGCAATACATATCTAGTCACATGGGTGATTATTGATTTGAAATAGTTACAAATATAAAATATCTATAGTTATAGCAAGATTATATTTCTTTTTGTTTAATTTGCAGATTTATTATATGTGCTTAGTGTACTATATTATGTTATATTTGTTTCCTAGAGTTACCAGACAAATTTTCTATTCCTGAAAGCCAATTTATAAGAGACATCTCACTCCTTTATTTTTCATCAAATGTTAACCTATATCTGGTGTCTATTTTAGGGCCAAACCTAGTGATGCTAGGTTACTTAGTCCTGACTCTGCACTCAGGATCACTTCTGGCAGTGATCAGAAATCACACAGGCTCAAATTTAAGTCAGCTACCCACAAAGCAAATACTCTACCCACTACTGTCTCTCTGGCCATCAAACTTTTATGTTTCACATATGATGAATATAAAATTCTGGAGTATGATATGCAATTTGTTAAGTTCCTTTTATCTTGTTCAAACTCAATGAATTTTTTCCTCTTTTAATTTATTGAATAACAGATAGACGTCGGGTCCACTTTTCATTCTTTGAAGTGATTACTTTCACTTCAAATTAAATTCAATTTTCCTCTTCAATTAATATATTCTTGTTGGTTCAAAGTTATTTGTAAACAGCTTTAGCACACTATAAATTTTGTGAGCTCCCAAGAAGAGTTGTAGAAGTTGCAAAATGGATTTCCCTGAATTTGGAATTGACTATCTTTTTAAAATATCTATGTGATATTATAAGGATAGTTAACAAGTGAACGTAAGTTTCTCAAATTTAGTCCATTTGCTTCTGGATAACTTGTAATATTTAGTTCCAAGTCCTCATTATTAGAATCTGCTTTATAAGCAAGGATTCTCTGTAATTCTTTTGTCCAAATTAAAATAAAAAATCGTCAGTGATGGGAACAAAAATGTGTTGTTTTTCTAAGCAGCTATAAAACTTTTGTATGTGATTCATATATTGACCATACTAGAACACGAGTGCTTTTAAGAAAAGAGAGTAAGAGCTTATCTTGAGGGGCCTGGGAGATAGCATGGAGGTAAGGTGTTTGCCTTTCATGCAAAAGGTCATCGGTTCGAATCCCGGTGCCCCATATGGTCCCCCGTGCCTGCCAGGAGCAATTTCTGAGCATGGAGCCAGGAGTAACCCCTGAGCACTGCCAGGTGTGACCCCCCCCCAAAAAAAAAGCATATCTTGCAAGGCAAGTTCTTTAATCTTTCTACTAGCTCTTCAACCAAACTTCTATATTTCTTACCTCTTGTGTCTGTGTTCTCAATGATAACACTTGGGGGAAGTAATAGTCCCTGACTTGTTAAAATTTGACTAGAAATGATTTAGCTAATTATGCAGAAATCATTTTTTAAAAATGAATGAAAAAGATGTCAGACATTGACATATATTTTCTTTTATGTTGTACCCCAATATTGCAACATTTCTCTGCCTTTATTGCTCTCCTCACAAAGGTGAGATAAAAAAAATAAGACTAACAAGATTTGTGATAGTTTTAGAAGGAATTTTTATGCTAGGAAACTAAAGTTTAAAAATGCTATATGAATCATGACATTACATAGAGATAGAAATGACATTAAGAACAATTTCCTTAGGTGTGTGTGGCTGGAAGATAAAGAATGAGCTAGAAACCTGTTTTCTTTAGCTTCTATTCCTCTGTGCTCTGCACTGAACATATCAGCTTGGTATTTACTTAGTATTTACATCTGGTACATTCTTTTTTTTTTATTTTAACAGACATTTATTTGAATATATAACAAATCTTACAAAGTGATATTAAAGATAGTCAACGGCAAATCTTACACAGTGATACTTAAGGTACATGGGACAATAAATGGGGGCCTTTCCACAAGTGTTGTCCTCCCTTCATCCCTATTCCCAAGCATATATCCCTTATCACCCTCCTTTATCTCCCAGAATGCTAGTGCATCTAAAAGCACATATGTTAATCCTAATGTAAATCTTTTTTTTTTCCAGTTCCAGATATTTGTACTAGTGGTTTTTTAAAGTTTTGGAGTCAAGGGAGCACTGTAAAAACAATATGAATGTGGCTATTATCGTTTGCATGGGCCCACCAAAGTATGGAGTACATGAAAAGGAAAAACTTTTGCCAAAGTACAAGGAGACCCTAACCCTGGAGTTTCATAACATAAGACCATTTGTAGGCTCCAGGCAAACTACTTTGTCCAATCCTGGTCATTGTCTGTAGTGCCCACACAGTTATATTTTTCACAGTCTCTGTTGTTGGTCTCACGTTTCTGTATAGAGGGTCTTGATCTCTGTATATCCTACAATGAAGTCAGGATAGTACGGAGCAGCATCTAATTTCAACTTGTAATTAACAGGCAATGTAGACAGTCCTGTCCAGTATGCAGGTCAGTGGTGTTGTTTAGTTCTTCTCAGTGTTAAGGGAAGACTCCTTTGAGTAAATCAATGTCAGAGCAGCAGTAGGGTCTTCCCTGGTAGAGGATTGTTTCCAGGTGATGTCATAAACAACGTTGGATGTTTCATAGATGGCTTCCCTGGTTCAGGGGTAACTGGAAAATACTCAAACCTCTGAGGCTTGTGCCGGGTCATCATGTCAATGTTCAGGGTTTGTAAGGCTCCATTGCACCACAAGATTTGTGTGTTTCCATATCTATTAGATAAGAACTTATTTATATGTATAGTATTTTCCATTTTAATGTGCCCATGCAAACAAAGAATAATGCCACTTGGTGTTATCAGCGCATAAGGGGACCGCAAAAACAAGTCCAACAATCCCCGTGATCTGGTTCAAACATAAGAGTTAAACGGAGGGACTCTATCACCAAAATTCCTTATTGAACAATTTACAACGAGATTGGTGCCTATGGGGATGCTAGAACAAGTCCAACAATCCAATTGACTTGGTTCTTATGTAAGCGTTAAATGGAGGGAGGCTTCTACAAACTTCCTTATTTAACAAATAACAAAGGGAAGGAACGATAGAGAGGGACTCTTTCACCAAAATACCTTATCGAACAGTTCACATACTAACTTCCTTATTTAACAAATAACAAAGGGATAAAAAGTGGGGAAAATAATCTAAATTGAGAGAATGGACTCAATAGTCACTGTATATGGGAACTAATCAAAAACCTAGTATATTAGCAAACACAGTTATACAGTGAAGAAAGAAAGAGGCCAAGAAGCGGCTAAGAGTGAACACGTAGAAAAAAAGTACTGGCCTCTTCCTAGCCTGAGAGTCCATCCTCTCATTTTTATTTTGAATATATATGGTACCCTCATGTAAAATGTTCTCCCAGACTGAGAGTCCATTCTCCCATTTTTATTTTTAATATATATGGTACCCTTGTGCGGTTTTAAAACTGGAGACCAATGAGAAAAAAATACCAGTGTATGTCGACACATACCCCAGTGCTGCTTTGGCCTTCACTCCACCCCAAGCGTCCCCGCCTTAGTGTAGGGAGACAAAGACGGAAAGACAGAGGACCACGATAGAGTCCACATGGGCTGGCAACCAGGGAAAACCTGGAATAAAGGGGAGAAATAGGGGAACAGCAGGGGGCCTGCCAAACCCCCCAGCAGCACTAAGCTGGGGAGAGTGCCATGCAGTCCGGGGTGTCCCCTAACCCCAATACATGGGCAGAGCTGGCCTCCAGGATCAAAGCACCAGAAGCCAGCTATCTACCCGGCCACTCCCTTTATTCCTCCTCCCTAGTGCAGGGAGTGGGGGGAAGCCTGGAGACCCCTAATGGAGTCCACCTGAACCCACAGCAGGCCAGCGAGTTGGCACTCAGGCCGGGTCTAGAGTTACATCTGGTAAATTCTTAAAACATTTTTTTGACCTGGGAGCTGGAGCAATAGCACAGTGGTAGGGCGTTTGCTTTACATGAACTCAACATCCGATATGATATCTCAAGTCTGCCAGGATGATTTCTGAGTGCAGAGCCAGGAGTAATTCATGAGCACAGCGGGGTGTAGCCAAAAAAAAAAAAACAACAAAGAAAAGTAAATTTGATCAGTTTTGCAACAGATACAGATTCTCTATTAAGATGATTGGTCGCTTCTTATTAGTGGTCTTCTGACAAAGAAGAATTCCAGAAGTTCTGTGAATTTAGTGAAATGCCTAATATTTTAAATTGAGCTTCATCTTGTAAGTGGCGTTTTAACCCTATTTGACATGTGACATATAAAAATGTTAGGAGATAAACCGAAAGTTAAGTTTAAGAAATTAAGAAATTTCTTCAGTTTAAGAATTAAGGAATAGAAAAGTCTTTGTGGCTGCAAAATTATCTGAAAGCCTTATTTGTTTGTTTGTTTGTTTCTGATTCTCACCTTGCTGTGCTTGGGGTTCACTAGTGACTCTGCACTCAGGTATCACTCCTCGCAGGAACTGAGGCACCATTTGGAAGGCCAGAGATCAAACCTGAGTTGGTTGTGTTCAGGGCAAATACTGTCTCTGCAGTACGACTGCTTTGGCTCCTGAAAGACTTCTAGTGGAAGTCAATTGGTATTTGGAATCTCTACGGAGACTAGAGCTTCTCAGATCAAATTAGATTGTACTGACAGTAAAACACCAAAACTTGCTGCTGCTTTGTCATAGTTTCTGTTAGTCCAAATACAAAACAAAACAATTGTCTTCCTCTCTGATTCTCACCCAATATAGTAAGGATATGAAAGTGGTGCTCTGAGTATTTGCAAAATGTCCTTGGACTCTTTAAGTTTTGTTCAACTTTTTAATAATATCTTTATTTAAGCACAATGGTTTGCAAGCAAAAATCTCTGTAGTTGGGTTTTAGTCATAAAAAGATAATCCCCCTTCACCTTCCTGCACCTGACCCCTACCTATCTTAGAGACAGGCAGTCTATTTCTCTCACTCACTACTATTACCATAATAGTTGGTGGGTGTAGTTATTTCTCTAACTGCATTCATCACATGCAAAATAGTGAACTCAGACCTCTAAGATCATGCACAAAGGTCAAATTTAAATGGATTAAAGACCTTGATATCAAAACCAGAACCTTAAAGTATTGGAAGATCATGTAGGTAAAACACTCTATAACATTGAGACTAAAGGCATCTTCAAGGAGAAAATACCACTGTCCAAACAAGTGGAAGCAGGGATAAACAAATGGGAATGCATTAAACTGTGAAGCTTCGGCACCTCAAAGAAAAGAGTGACTAGGATATAAAGTACACCCATAGAATAAGAGAAACTATTCACTCAATACCCATGAAAGAAGGGACTAATATCTAAGATAGATATACAAAGTACTAACAGAACTTAACAAAAAAAAAAATCATCTAACCCCATCAAAAATAGGGAGAAAAAATGAAGAGACACTTCCTCAAAGAAGGAATACTGATGGCCAAATTTTGTTTATCTTTAAAAATATCAAGTGGTTGTTATAATGGATTTATTTAGTGAAATGGGAAATAAAAAAGTTGGTGAAACTATTTTTTTTATTGTGACTGAAGTTCATTACACATAATTATTTAAGGTACATAGTGACAATGAATGAAGGACATTCCCACCACCAAAGTTGTCCTCCCTCCACTCCTGTTCCCAGCAAGTCTCCCACATCTCCCTCCTTTTCCTCCCCAGAATCCTAGTGCAACTGGTCTCCACCTTACAGCTTGTTATAGGTTGGGTATCTATTCTGTTTGGTGTTCCAGTCTGTCATTTTTTATTTACTCTACATGTTCATATGACTGATCCTGGTATCATTCTTTTCCCCCCTCAATTTCTGAGTGAAACTATCTTTTAAAATATCATCTGACAAATGATATTATAACATGATATTCTCTTCTGGGTGTAGTTTAGGTGGGAGAACTTGTACATGTAGTTTGCATAGTTATATTGGCAAATTTTTATTTTTAATTAATAGCTTTATTTAGGCACCATGATATATGGACACTTTATCCTAAATGTGAAAGTTGCAGTTGGAGAAATGGGTATCTAGAAAAAATTGCTACATAAGACTGCACTGTGAGAATAATTATATCTCGTAATTTGCATGCAAATATATTTAAACTAAATAAAAAGTTCTAAATTATTCATTGCATAAGAATGACTTTGAATTGTCATTATTCCCTACTAGAGATATATGTTATAAATCATGCTTTTAATGGAGAATAGATTAACTGAGGTGAAAATAGTTTTTTTTTCCAGATGTACAAAAAGCATTTAAATATTCTGCATTGAAAGAGCTAATTCTCAGTTACAGCATATTGGAATTACTTGATAATCCATTATATGTAAGCAGTTTAAGCAAAATGTGCTTCTTTACAACAAATTAACTTTTCTTCAAAGGATGTATTTTTACTTTGTTGTAAGGTAATAACTATTTATTTATAAACTATAAAACACATAGCATTGTTAATGCCTACAGCACTCAGAAATTACTAGGCTATATATTCATTAAAGAGAAGTAATTACTTTCCAGATATCTTGCCTACAATCTTTTATTGACCTCACAATACAATTGCTATGCTTAATAGATTGATGCAGCTGTTTATGCAATTCTTTTCACAACATATGATTTTGCTACACAAATCCAATAATAATTCAAATAAGCACACTCATTTAATAAGCTTAACAGGAGGAACACAGAAGCAATTGTACTGAGGTAAACATTATTTGAGAGCCCCAAGGATATGGAAAAGGAGGCCAAAAATGATAAAAAAAATTTTAATGGTAATTTATTTGTAATTGTTATTGCCTGCATTTAGTCTCTTTGAGAAATAAGTTTATGAAGAGAGTCGTAGGATCATTTGAATTTAGATTTGTACAAGGTATTTCTGAAGTTGGAACTCATTTCCTTAAAGATGCTACAAAATAATCATAGTTCATATGGACATAAAAATACAGGAGCAGTAAAAGCAATAGTAAAACAAGTGTGATTTATTCTATATTGGTGCAATATGTGTGGAGAATTTGCTGCTTGCCTTCCTTTTTTGTGGTACAGCTTTTTAATTTTTATCCCATTTTTTGACAAGAAAAGTAAGATTGCTATGAAATAAGACTGTGAGTGCAAATTTCATTGAAATATAAAGAAATATTGAAGAGAGTGTTGCAGTAAGCATTCTATTAAGCTTGCTGTTTGACAGATTCACTAAAAAATAGACATTGGAACCTTCTATATGAATTTATGTTTCTGTTTACACACAACATTTACAACATTATCATAACTGTGAATATTATATGAACACTTCAAGCAAGATGAGAAATTACAAGAAAACTTCTTTTAACATATTTTTAAAGTTGAAATGACATCTAAATCGGACTTAGATTTTGATATCATTTATCAAGATTTACTATTTCTTTAGAAATGTCCTATTAGTGTATTTACTCCTTATCTAAAAAATATAACATGAAGTTAGAAAATGCATTATGCTGCTAAAACTCTCCTCAGATAAAACTCTTTTTTACTTTTACAAAATATTAAAGAGGGCAAAAAGCTAGATATGATCCTTTTGCTTTAGGTTTTTTATATATCAAAAGACTTCCTAAGCAGAATTTTAAAAGAATATTTTCTAAAACATTGGTATTTAATCATTTTTCTATTGAAATGTAATTATTGGATAAAGTCTAATGTTTGTTCTCTACGGAAGTATGAGTTTCTATTAGCAGAGTATTAATATCTCATGCAGTGCTATTATACCTTTCACTGCCGCGGCTTTGGAATTAAAGTGTCACAGCAGATTTTATCTTCACTAATAGACTGAGGCTTGTACATTGTGTTATTAAAAATGAACGATGGTGTGGGATTATGCCAACATGGTAGGTGGGCACCAACAACAATGCCCTAAATTGCAGTCTGGTTCACCTTTGTCGCCAGACAATAGCAAAAGGCTGAGAAGTAGGGGTAATCAGTTTATTCGTATTTTGGAGAAAAGTTTACCTTTCTGAATGTTTTCTATATGCATTGTCAAAATATCACATTATACAACTCACTGGAAGTGAACTTACTGCTAAATACCCATTATCTTCCCTGGAGATGCCTTACATTAATTGTTTAGTGAAAGCACCCTTAGGCTATCACTGGGGAAGCGCATTAAGTACATAAAAAGAGAAGTTGATGGAGATCCCTGTAGAACAAGACGCATCTACCAAGCTCAAGACTTCTCCAAGTAGAATCCTATGAGGCCGTGTTAAAAAAATGAAATGGTCATTTGGATCTCTCTCTCTCTCTCTCTCTCTCTCTCTCTCTCTCTCTCTCTCTCTCTTTCTCTCCTTTCTCTTCTCTCAGTCTCTCTTGTCTCTCTCCTCTTTCTCTGTTTCTCTCTCTTCTCTCTCCTCTCTATTCTCTCTTTTAGTCTCCCTCTACTCTCAATATCTCTGTCTCTTTCCTCTCTCTTTCCTCTCCTCTCTCTCCTCGCATCCCCACTTCTCTCTCCTCACCCGGTACAAAGTTATAGGAGGGAAAAAAATAATTTCATAAAAATGATTTAGAGAATATTTCTCAGTGGCAATAACAGAGTTAGCTTTTATATTTTAGTTTTGAGTCTTCGGTGCAGTTTACAGAGAATAGAAGAACCCCAAAAGTTAGAGAAACATATTATCCATCGAATGACTTTATAACAGAGAAGCACGCGAAAGGGTAAAGTCAGAAAACTGAGTTTTTGGTACACATAAAAAGATAGTCTCGAGCAGCCAAGTTTTCGGAGAAAGGCCAAATAGACTGATATGGGGAATAAAGTCAAGTCACAGAATGAATGACAGTGAATTCTGGCAAAGCATGCTTTCCTGTCTGTCTGACACATTCCAAACGTTTTCCAAGCTGAAGAGAGCACAGATTTTTATCACTCCCTTGTTTAATTGTAATTGCTGGTGAAACTATTGTACGTATATTATGCACTATTATGTTTGTTTATTTCACATATTTGTTTAGAATGCTTCTAAAGAGAAAATGCAAAAAAAGCAAACAAAATATGTGCCTGGTATGGCAAATCCAGAGCAAATTTCTTTTGCTCAGGACCTGCATTGCTGAAGAAATTCCACTAGAGGGAGCACTAATAAAACAAGAAGCAAGATCAGCAACACTTCAAGGATTCTTTGCTCGTAATGTCTTAGGAAAAAGCATAGTTCTTTTCTCTTCCTTGGATTCAAATATCGGAAAAGGTTGTAGGAAAAGCAGTAAAACCTCATATACCAGGAATCCTTGGGTTTTCACTTCCATTAAATTCAGTTTTGTATTTGAATGTCACTTTGAACACTTACATTTTAATTAACAAAAAATAGCCTGGTTAAATTCCAAATTGTCTTATAAACCACAGAAGGCTGAGGTCTTAAAAAAGAGAGGTTTGTTTCACCGATGTAACTTTTTTAGTGATGCTTGCCATTAAAACCAATAAAAAAATGGGAGTTATTTTTTAGTTGTTAAATTGTATAAAGATATCATCTTTATCTATAGAGAAATAGGTGAGCACATTACAGAAAAAAAAGGTAATAAGAAAATGTTTCATTAACTTATCATTAGTATTTATGAAATGTCAAAATTTGTCAAGCACATCACAAGGTTTAAAGTTGTTAGTAGTTTGGTGCTTTATATTTGCCACTATTATATATTATATTTGTCACCAGTAAATCACATTGTTTTACCAACCTTCCTTAAAATTAATAACTGGAACAGGACCTGCTTAGAGAAGGTGGTTAATTTATTTTGCAAATTAAGGGGGAAATTTCTTGTGAATTAGGAATATGCCCTTGTGAATTTAGGCAATCTGCAAGGAAGATTTATTCCAAATAAATAGCTTTCCTTTCTATATTTAAAGCATGCCCCCCCAAATGTTCAGCTTTAATTCTATAATTTTAATTTATTTTTAATTCTCTAATTTTTAAAAGGTGAATAATTTATTCTAATATTTTATTATAAAACTGGGCAGAATGTGTTCAATAAATAGCAATTAATTTTGTTTTTATTATTCACTCATGCTATTTTCCTACTTCCTCAGAATAGTTTATCTAGGTTTTTATGATAGGATGACCTTCTGTTATTTTATTTTTTTTTTACAATTTTTAATACTTTTTCTAATAAAATAGCTTTAGTTCTTTTTGGGGGGAAGGGTGGGAAGAAAACAGGCTACACTTTGCTTAAAGAGTTGCTTTCTTCTCTGCTACATTCAAATGCTATGGGTTGGTATTTCTTTAGCTCTCTTTTGGTAGATTGCCAGCATTTCTTACAAATGTCAGAAGCATGTTTTAGAAAATTAATGTCAGAATTCTCCAGTTATGTAAATTTTATTGTCACTTAAAATAACTCTGTAGCAAATAACCATTCTATGCTGCATTTTAGAGTTATTAAACATTGCATCTGAAATTTGTTCTTAGAAAGTCAGGAACCCAATTACCTCAAACAACTGGATATGAAACTAGTAGAGTTAAAGACTTGCTCAAGACCACACAGCTGCTTATGAGACTAGATAGACAGGACTGAAATTTGTGTATATATCCTCAAGATTATTTAAAATTTAAATTATGTGAGTATGTTGAGCAGAACCCCCACATTATGGAATTGATGATTTATTTTTGTCATTTGACTTGAGAACACTTTTGTTGCTTGTAGCTAGACAGTGGCCAAAGTGTCCCCAGAATTGGACACTTGGGTGCTATGCAATCCACTTCCAAACATCTCTACGTTTAATAGTGACTTGGCAAGTTTGGGAAAAATTGAGGGGTAGTAAAAAATCAGGACCTGAACCTTCGGACATGGACTGTAACTGATTTAGAAATGATTTCTCAGCTCAGAAGTGTTGAATTTTGGATGTTTTTCTTCTCTGCTTTGCTGTCCTTAGGTTTGCAATGGAAGCATAGTGATGGTGTTTGGTGCCTGGGGCAGTGCCACCAACATAGAAGGTTCCTTATCCTTACTCCATTTATCCTTACTCCATGTATGGCTTTCTTCTAGCCTGAAGAAGGAACGAAAAGAGGAGAGGACAAAGATAACTTCTTTGATCTGAAATTCCTTGTGGTTAAAGATTTTTCTCCATCTCTATTTCAGAATATACCTACTGACTCCCTTAGGGCAAGTTTGGTGAATTGTAGAATTTTAGTAAAAGAAAACTATAGTGACTTTGTTTTATAGATTTGTGATGATTAAAATGATTTTGCCCCAGGCAATCACCCCTTATCTATTTATTCATTAAACATTTTTTCATGTACATTTATACTGTGTTGCAAGGAGTTTACCACTAGTAAGTGATAGAGGTGGACTGAAATCTTGTTTTATTAAGTCAAAGTGCAGTGTTTTCTCTTAGTCACCAAGCTTACCATATAACTTTTAGCCACCTTGTGGTTAATATTAAAACAAAAATTGGCTTCTAGGTTTTTGCTTGCTTTAGGTTCTTAGAGTAGGCTGTAAAGCATTATTAATTTTTAGTGTTTTTTTTTCATTTCTCAAGTGGACTAATTTATTTAAATGCAACAAAATATATTCTGAAGAATGATGACTAGTTTGGGAGTCTGTTATTCCCTTAGGAAAACTAAGTATTTCTTCCATATTTAAGTTTACTATCATTTCCCTTAAGTATATTTTACTTCCCTCCATATCATTTCAAACTGAGATTATTCTACTCCTATGTAAATTAACAAAGTTGGTATTATTTCAAAAACAATATATAATTGACTAAAAAACTAATAAAGATAAACAGCATTCTAATGTCTGGAAATGCAAGTAGCACATGATAGAACTTTCAAAAGTAGTAATTTCAAATAATGGTCCTGTTCAACTTGGATCCAGCCAGTTTATTTTAGAAATTTCCAAAGATTACAACTTCTCAGGTGAATTTGTATACAGACAAGATATGACCCAATTGCTAGATAATAATAATAATTACTTAACTAGTTAAGTAATTAGGATTTGTTGTCACAAACTTTGTTGGGCTGGAAAAGCACATTTTTGGAGGAAAGGTAGAGGGTGAGGGTGGGAAGATATCAAAGATGAAAATATTAACAAAAGGAAAGTAGGTAGAGGTACATTGGGATTAACCGGAAATATTGTGAAGAGAATAAGAATGGTGGCAAAAAATAGCAAATTATAGGAAGACAGTAAACTAGTAGATCTCAAAAAGCAGAACAGACCTGGAGCCTCACTTACTTTTAAATTTATTCAGCACTATTTATTTTCTACTAGGTGTAGAGCATTAAGTTAGTCCTTTAAAATGGTGATGGGTTTGAATTTTCATTCAGTCCCCTAGTATAGTTAACAATTTTTCTATGATATAAAACATCTGAGAATGAGGTGTAAATTCTAACCCAGGGGCAAAAAACCCACATTATTTGCACTTTTGCCTCTGAGTCTGTCCTCTTCCTTTCAATGGCTGCATTTTCAAGGGACACTATGAGGATGAAAGAGCAGAAGTGTGGCTGTGGGGATGATGAGCTGTTTCCACCCACAGAATTGTCAACAGGTATGCACACAGCATCTGTGTCTCTGGGACAGCTGACAGTCTAGGAGCCAGCTGTGGCTAACACTTGAAAATAATAATATCCACTTAGGAATGTGAAATTATTTATCATCACTGGTGGAATTTTTGCCAAGGGCAAAAAATGAAAATATCCGGTAAAAGATATCCTCAGCCCACAGCCCATCATACTAATTTCTGTATAAACCAATTAACTCTGTGACCAAAAATAAACAGTTTGATAGTTATTGATATTATTGTTATAGTGTCTAAAGTCAGAGAACTAAGGAAATACAATAAACAGAGCAGTTGCATGCTTTTGTACCAGCAACTTTGCCAGAAATTATAGGTGGAGCTTAAAATCTTCAATGAATCTTCTTTGCTTCTTTCTTTTTTAATGCCTGATATTTTCCTTTTCTTGCTAACTCTTATAGTACCCGAGATAGGAATGAGAAAATGGGGGTGGTAGAGGTGGGATAAAGTCCTACTGGCAACATTTTATGATATTTACAATGAATATGCTATCTGTTTTTGTTCAATGCCAAGTATATATAAATACCTCATGGGGAAACCATTCTATTTTCTATATTAATTTTTTCTATATTAATTTTTGTAACACTGATATACTATTTGTGTGCTATAAACCTCTACAGTGATTATGCTTAGTGTGAGTTCTTACCCAGCCACTAGTTCCTTATGTGATTTAAATTTCTAACTTTAGGCAATTTAATTTACAACACTTTTTTGGGAGTGGGGAGCACACCCAGTGACGCTCAGGGGTTACTCCTGGCTATGTGCTCAGAAATCGATCCTGGCTTGAGAGACAACATGGGACTCCGGGGAAATCGAACTGTGGTCAGTCTTTGATCAGCCACAAGCAAGGCAAATGCCCTAGCAGGGTGCCATCGCTCCGATCCAGATGTTTTTTGTTTGTTTGTTTGCTTGCTTGCTCTGATCCAGATTTACAATTTTTTGGTTGTTTTTTTTTTCCAGTTATATCTAACCATTACTCCTAATGGTGCACAGGAGACCATATAGGATGCCAAGGATCGAACCCAAGTTGGCTACAGGCAATGCAAAAGTCCTACCCACTGAACTATCACTCCAGCCCCAATTTACAATAGTCTTAATGGTAGGGTTTCATGCATGAAATGCTTCAGAAACATGTGAAAAAAAAGAACTCACTGTTGGTGGGAATATCAACAATACAATCTTTTGGAAAACAACTTCTCAAATAATTTAACATTGAGCTTCTGTAGAACCCAGCAAATCTCGTTATATTACAAAGAGCCCAAAACTCAATTCCAAAAGACATTATGCTGCTATGTACATTGCAGCACAATTTATAGTAGCCAAAATATGAAAACAACCCAAGTCTCAGGACATTTAAAGAAACTGTAGTATGTATGTATATATATATATATATATATATATATATATATAAAATGGAATTCTACTCAGATATAAGAAAAGCTAAGTGGCATCTTGCAATATATGTGGCTTTTAACTGGGTAAGTGCAAAGCAAAATGCTGCCCAGGCTTGCTTTCACCTCTTATGTTACTACTGGTTTGTGCTCAAGGTATCTGGTCTACTGTTATTTGTAAATGTTTGCTACTTCATTTTAAACTGAGAATTATTTTTTTTT
>PVKC010014474.1:0-22137 GCA_004027635.1 Crocidura indochinensis | reverse complement strand
TATCAATTCTGTTGTCGTTGACTTTGGATTTGGAATTTAAGTCTGATCATTTTTTATATCTACTCAATGTTCATATGACTGTTTGGACTTTGTACCATCCATTTTTCCTTTCAATTGATGAGGTAGAACAAGATGATTCAAGTTATGTGGTTCTGTTTGAAAACAAAATAAAAAATAAAGAAAACAAATAAAAATAGATTACAGTATATGTCTACATTTGTTTAATATTTATAAATCAGAATAAATGGATCCATTTGCCAAAGATTCATCTTAATCATGTACACTGGATCTTTATATTGTTTCTGAATCAGATTCTGCCAGAAGACAAAGTCTAGAATATATAAAATATTGTAAGTAGATGTTTACTTATTTTCTGGGAAATGGGGAACATTTCATTTTATTTTATTTCTTCTCATTTATCTAAATAATCAAAACAGAGCTCCCTAAAAATATGCTTTTATAATTCTATAATAAAACTATGCTTTCATATAATGAAAAGTGCAGGTCTTACTGAATTAAAAAGATACTCAGTGTTCTTATAAGTTCATCTCTCCTCTTTTGCCACAAGTCAATAATAAATGTAGAAAAACAAGTTGTTGGTCCAGATATCAAACAGTTTCTTTTTATTTGAGCACAGTATTAATTTACTTAAACTCAAAATAGTTAAATATATAAAACAAATGAAGTGATGAACAAACTAGAATTTGATGTTGTTTCATTCAATTTAATACAGAAATATGATTCCATAGCACATTAACCTATTTACAGAAATCATTAAATGGTCAGACAGACTATGAACCTAAATTCTCAATCACTAAAATCACCAGTGGGAAAGAACTTACAGGCCTTCAGCAAATCAGAAATAGAAACAAAATTAAATCAATAGTTGGGAAAAAATGTGAAACAAGTGTTTAATGCCAACTGTATTGAAACCTTTGACCACAGCCCATCTAAGTATGTTGCAGAGAATAAGACAAACAAATGCTTTAGGAGACAAAATACACATTGTGGACCTCCCAAGATTTAGGGTCATCTGGGCATCCATTAGTCTTTCCATAGACAGTACAATATTGCTCCCCAGCCCAGCTTCCCAGTAAGTGAATCATTGTGTAAGCTGACAGAGACATAAAGGGCAGTTAGTAAGCACATGGACATTCAAGGTATGTAGCTCACTTTCTCTACTATTTCACTCATCTACACAATATTTTCTTAATAGAGTTAGAATTTAAGAATGCAGTTTATTCTTTTTTTGTTCTTATTTATTATCCTAATGTATTATTGAATACACCCAACTATATACAAATTTTAATGGACTTACTAAAATAATGGTCTCTACTAAAACATATGTATACTGTATGTGATTTTTTATAATACAACACTGTATATTCATTCAAATGTTCAGGTTACTAAAACCGTCTTTCGTTTTAGCGAGTTAATTGCAACATTCTATTTTTCATAGACCTGATATGGTGTATTTTATTGTTCTAAAGGGTATAGATAGCCCTTATGTGTAATATAACATAGGCAAAGTTATTTTAAAGAAATTAATTATAGCCTTATTCATATTTAACTATAAATTACTTATTGTATACAAAGAGATAAGTAGAGAAAATAAGCATTATCATTAATGCAGATTGAAACTTATTGCAATTAATATTTAATATAAATAATGCTTGAAGTGTTAAAGATGTGATACTTATTTTACATAGATTACTTTTTTGATATTTTAATTATCTCCCTTTATGTTCATGTAAATTTTAATTTCTAGTTTATCTAAACATTTCTTAATTTACTAATTTTTAAGTTGAGAAAATTATCCAGAAACAACAATCATAATTTTTTGTTTTCTTTTAAGGCCACACATAAAGATACTTAGAGGTTACTCCTGGCACTATGCCTTTCATTCCTGGTGATGCTCAGGTGAACTGAATATTGGAATGCAAATGTTAAACTCGAGCTAGCAATATGCATGCCTTGAATTATCTCTCTAGCCCCCAAGTTAGCATTCTAATGACACTGTCACAGTTTTAATGTTCTGATGAGAAAATGTATCTCTCTGAGAGTAGGGAGATAGGTACAACAGTGAGAGCGGAAGCAGAGCATGTCCCTGAACTAGACGAGTCCAAGTACCATATGGTCCCCAGAGTATCACTGAATGTTTCCACATTGGGCATTCCAGAGGTAACCCTAGCATAACAGGGCCTCAGCAATATGCATGTTCTGATCTTTACAATGGTCACTTTGGTGGAAAAATCACTGGTCAGATCCCAGGACTTGCTGAGCACTGTTTGAGACCCACCCACATCCTCAAAATTTAAAAAATCAATTCACTCATGCCATTTAGATGTTGCTTTTTCTATGGAGTTCAGAATATGATTCTTCTCTTTTGAGAGAGAATATTCCACTGATTTCTCCTTCCATTCTTTCCATAAGAAAAGACAGTTACTACTTGACTCCCAAATAGGAAACCAAGTTTTTGTTTCAAGAGGCACAAATCTATAAAGATTCTCAATCAACCTCAAGAGGTGAGAGTGTCTGAGTTTGTGTGTGTTTGGACTACTTAAAGTACATAATAGTGTCATATCCATTTCTTTCCATTTTAACTTCTTCAATTGCAGTAATCACATTGTAACATTGTGTAAATATGTAGCATACTCAGATATTTGATTCATAATGATGCCCCCTCACTCTTAAGCAACAGGACATCTAAAAACATAACAAATGAAAGATTGCAGTATCTAGCATAATTTCAGTCTGCCTCTAGCTCTGGAAATTATAGCTTCATAGCTTTGGAAATTATCTAACTGACAATAGCCTATGGCTCTTTATTGAACAAACACACCCAAGTTGACTTTTAATAAGAAATTAAATAGTGATGAAAAATAGTGAATCCTTAATCTGTATTCCAAGCAATGCCAGCATATTAAAAGTAAAGTCTTCCTTTAGACATTTTCTGTCTCCTGGTATAAATAAAAAGTCTTAATGAGGTAAATAAAAAAATACACTCATACTACCCATGTAAATTCTTGCTTTTCACATTGAAAAATTCAGTCTTCTTTATTGTAAGAAGTAATAATTCCAGTGTTTCAGGAAATCACATATTAATTCTATTAATTTACACCTCAGTTCCGTGCTAGCCACTGAGGTAGGCAGTAATAAATGAATCACTGGGAGACCTTTTCCCTAGTGTATTTATCATCTATTCAATAATCACACAAGTAACAAGTAATCAAACAAGTCGCAAATTGTGCTGAGAAATGTGAAGAAATCTATATCAATTTCAAATACCAATGCCCATATAAGTTGATGGATTTCTTAGTTTAAGGAACACAGTTTAGAGGATTATGATTATTCTCTGCTAGTAAATGTCAACAAAATTAGAGTCAACATGAGGAAAATAAACTTTATGTTCCATTTCTCTAGTTAATTCTCAGCTAAGGGAGGAAACCAGAAAATGGCTCAATCCAGTTCTGAACTCTCTCAAAAAGACTACGTACATCCCCCATACAGAGTACGTTGCTTTTTACTTATACTTTTATGATCCTTGGTGCCAACAAAAAAGAAAGTGCTTAATACTACATTTTAAAGTGAGTTTAAGAGAATCCTTAACATGGTTACAAAAATAAACCTAAAAGAGAGGCATAAAAACAGTATGCCATAATGCAAATAGATGTTGTATTTCTCCTACTACCATCCAAATATATTAAAAATACATTTGCCAATTTTAAAGGAATGATGCTCCGATCCTTGTTAAAATTACTAGCAGAAACTGGAAATTTTTGCCTCATACATTCTTGCCTTACTTGAGTTTACGTTGTTTTAGTTTCTCCAAGAAATTCTCCTAAAAAGCAGTATAGTACTTTAATAATCTACCATTCACTCCTGAATCTTACTTTAATCCTTCAAGAATAGCGTATCAAGATTACTTTGATTATTTCTTAGGAAAAATGTCAGCAATTTGTTCTGAGAGCAATGTTCATGTGAAAAAATGATCTTGTAAATAACAAAAATTATCCAACTATACACTCCTGATGTTCTTCTTAATTATGGGAATTTATTGAATCACCCTTTACTTTTTGGTTATTCGATCATGGCATTAGATACCAAATAAATGTTTTCCTCCACATTGCCTTTGACTTTTATTTTTAAATAGAAGCCTCCTAAGAGCTAAATGTTATTTTTTAAGTTTTCAGTTTGCCCACTGTAGACATGATCAATAATCTACAGTGAAGATGATAAAAATAAGGTTGTAGTGAGATAGCCCTATTTTCCTGCTCCCTAAAACATATCTCAGTTATTTGGGTTTTGGAAATTTTGAAGATAGTAACAGTTTAACACATGTTCATTTAGTCTTACCAACATTATGAGTATGGCGGTTATCATTTGGAAAGTCTATCTTGAAGTCAACTAGACATCTGTCATGAGTCATGACTGAAATTGGTGCTAGATACTTTACCAAAGTCTATTAATTATTACTGCCAATAAACTGGAACTTTTAAAAGTGTTTCTTTTTCCAGACCATTCTTACTTATGAACAGCTTTTTGTATTTACAATACAGTCCATAAATCACCCTGGCTGCACAGAAATGAATAGAAATTAGCCCATTTACACAACATTTGGTACACAGCCTGCTATCTGAAAATGACTTGTTGGCATTACACTAAAATGAATGTCATTAACATCCAACACCAAGAATACAAAACAGAAGAAGCAAAGAAAATGGAAACTTTAAAAGGAATAAAGTATATATCTTGCATGTAGTTGACACAGTTCAAACCTTGGCACCACATATGGGACCCTGAGCACTGTCTGGAGTGATCTCTAAGCATAGAGTCAAGAGTACTCCAGAGCAGAGGTAGATGTGACCCAGAACTCCTCAACGCTCTCTAAATTAAGAAGATTAAACATTTCTAAATAAGAAAAACATACTAATAACAATGAGAATTATAGCATTAAATGTTGATATTTTGAAAGCATCACTATGAGAATGGAATGATGCCATCAGGTAGAAGAATGATTAAGTAAATCATGAGTTATCATATGACAGATTCCTGAGAATCCATAAATGCATTAAAATTAATTCATGGAGAATACCAATGTTTTAAGAACATTTCAGTGAAAGCACAAAACAAAATTATTAGAGGATGAGCAATAATTAGTAAGTTTGTTTAGATCATTTTTATTCTCTTGTCTATAATTTATGTTTATCAGATATTTTACTAGTGCTTACAATAAATTATGCATTCATTGCACAAAATATTTGTATGATCATCTTACATGTATGTTATGTACTTATTTGGAGGTATATGAGAGAATATCTAGTTAATTGAATAACTTCTATGTAATAAGTATGTGTATTTTTATTACTTTATTTAAACACCTTTGTTACAAAGTAGTTCATAATACAGATGTCTTATTTTTCATAGATGCTGAGTTATTCATGAATAAAATCCAGTCATATACAATACCCATCACCTATGCCCATTGCCCACTGTCAATGTCCCAATTTTCCTCCTGCCCTCTCCTTGTATGCCTATGGAGCAGACATTTTTTCCTCTCTCAATTTCTATCTCCTCTCTCTTTCTTTCTCTCTCTCTATCTCACACATACACACACTTCATCCCCCCTTTATACACTTTAGTTTGCAATAATATTACTGAGAGGAATCATGCCTATCACTTTATCTTCTTTCAACACCCAGTTCTTGTCCAGATGATCATTTCCAACTATTATTGTCATAGTGGTCCCTTCTCTGCCCTAACTGCTTTCTCCCACCATGCACTTGTTCTCCTGCCCCTTATTTCAAATGTCTCTGGATATTATTATCAAAGTATGTTCATTTTATGGCCAACTTTCTTTTTCTTATTTCAAATTCTACATCATATAATAATTCTATTCAGAGAACATATCAACTTAGGCAATGTATCTTTTTTTTTTCAATTTGACATAACTAAAAAGTTGATCCAATATTTCCTTCCTAAACAACTTTCTTGCTTTAGGATCATGTTAACATTTCTTTTATTTTGTATATTTGGGTGGAAAAGGCAAAAATAAAAGATCTCAAATGAGAGATAAATATGCAACTTTATGAAAATAATATAGAATGCCTCTATCTTTTGAGACATTTTAGTATAAACAAAACAAGCAAAACACAGTTAATATGAACATTAAATTGAATATCTTTTATTATTACTATTATATTAATGATAAAAGTATCACTTAATTCCTGTTCCTAAATCTATCATTCTTATTATAGACACTATTGATTAGATAAAGAAGGATCTCTAAATGAACAGCAAATATTTGATAACTTCAACTCAACTTTTAAGTTTATGTTGCTTTTGTGAAGAAAAGCTTTACTGAAACAATTTCTGTTTAGAATCATTTGGTCTGAATATAATAACTGGGAAGAAAATAAATCTTTACTCTTAAAAATTACATACCTAATTTTTAATCTAAATATTACTACTAGTCAACTATATAAACTTGAAATATTTCTTAATCACCTCAAGTTTGATTTTCTTATTTTTTTAATTAATATAAAACAGAATCAACACATTCAAGAGAGGGTTATTTTAAATAATGAATATATATAATGCAATGTAGCAAAATAATGTCACCTCCAAATGCTCATATTATTATTATTTTAGGGCCTATAAATATATTCCTATCAAAAGAGACTGCAGTCATTAGGAATTTTAAGATGAGTTTAACTCAGGTAGGCTCAATGCATTTATAATTTTCTTTCGTTTTGGGGGTGTTTTTTTTTTGTTTGTTTTTGCTTTTTGGGTCACACCCGTTGACACTCAGGGCCTACTACTGGCCATGTGTTCAGAAATCGCTTCTGGCTTGGGGAAGCACGTGGGATACTGGGGTATCGAGCATGGTTCGTCCTACGTTAGTGAGTGCAACGCAAATGTCCTACTGCTTGTGCCACCACTCCAGCTCCAATAAAACTTTCTTTAAAGGGAAAGCAGACATGTTAGAGGCTGAGTAAATGTAGACAAAGAAGTTTTAAATGTGCTCTTTGAAAATGGAAGAAGGATCTGGGATAATATTCAGCCATAAAGTCTTACTTAACTAGATCAGAGATTGATTCTCTAGCACTGTGAAAAAATGACCATGGAGAAAGCAAACAGCCTCTATAGATCGGGAAAAAAAGGCAAGAAAATAGATATTTCTCTAGAACCTCACATATATCACTGCTTAAAAATCCTAATTGATGCCTTATGTCCTCAGGAAGTGTAAGAGAATGCATTTCTGCTTTAAGCAACTTAATTTATTATATCTCACAAAGGAAATAAGAAACTAACAGTATTTATGAGTTGGAATTACATTATAGAATTTTGTTGTGTTGGTTTAAGTTACTTCACCCCTTAAGATGCAGCAGAAAGTAGTTTATCAATGCTGCAAGAAAAATAGCATAGAATCATAATCTTTCACAGGAGTTCAACACCATCCCCAGGCTGCATAGGTTAACTTTACTTTAACGTTGTTCGCTATGAAGTTCTATTATGGTTTCAGAACAAAATTTGACTGAAAAGGTCTAATTTATAAACTGTTACTTTGTGGACACTGTCACAATATAGAATTCAAGTTTCTAAGAAATAAAATATTTGGGGCTAGAGAAACAGTGAGTAGAGTGTATGCCTTGCATGCAACTAACTAGATTAGATCCCTCATATCCCAGTTTATCCCCAAAACACCCCAGAAGTCATTCCTGAGTGCAGAGATAGAAAAACCTTGAGCACAGATAACTGTGACCCCAAAACAAAGCAGAATAATAAAAAATTTATATTTTCACATCTTTAGTATATAGATGGTTGAGGAAATCAGCACTCAGTAAGAGCCTACCTAAAACAAATTTTGAGGTCAACTATGAAAATAATGCTTTTTCACCACTCAGTAACTGTTGTATAAGAGTAAGTGTTCATATAGCCCAGAAGCCAAAAAATATCCCCCTTTTTTAAATATTTCAGGTAAAACTGGCATTAATATGGTTACTCTATTCATTAGCAATATTATATTCAGCATTTCCCCTTTCTCATATTCTTTTCATATAGGTGATTTAAGTTATGTAGTTATATCCTGGGAAATTCAGGTTTAAATTTGGGGTTTTCTACAAAATTTAAGATTTCAGCCACATTTCAACTCCTCAATTTATCTATTTTGTTCACATTCTTATTTCAAAAATATTATCTCCAAACATGTATATGTTTATGGGTATGTGTATGTTTGCATTTGTAGCCAGATTTTTAGTTACTAATGCTCCAAGACTTTTATATTACCATATGTTTTGAGTGCAAAGAGAGTCATGTTGATCTTACATATAAGTGTATTTGTGCTGCCAAAGCACAACCTTATATATCAGACATATACGATTACAACTACAGAGACTCCTAAGATCCATGTAGCATATTTCTTAATAAATGTATTTTACAGGAATATTATTTTCAGTAATTGCATTGCACCATGGGAACTTAGATTCTTTGAACTAATGACCCTTTATAATATTCTGATCTACTTTCTAAATACCAATAAATGGGATTAGAATGTATATCATTTTAAATGTCTTTGATAGGAGATATACCTGTATAAATGTTATGGTGTCATTAATCCATACCTCTGGGAAGTCTGTTTAGAAAGATATTAATTTAAGACTCTTGCCTTTAGCTTGTTCTAATCTGTTGTGTTTTCATTTATTATCAGCCAATAACAATTTATTTTCACACAATTAGAATGAATGACTTGAGTGTAAAAAGTTAAAAATAATTCAAAAAATAATTGAGTTTTGAAGCCCTTGATCCATCAAGTTTTCTGATCTTTGCCTCCTTTGATTTTCATAGATTTAGAATAGCAGTGTGCTTCAACCACAATGTGAGAACATTTCTGTGTGAATGTGTTAATTAATTGTAGAGGTGACTAACCACTGCTGAGCAATTACTTTAAGGAAGGTGAGCAAAAGGAAACACAGGAAATGTTCTTAGAAATGCTCATTGTTGCTTCACTCAAAAGAAAAAAGAGGCCAAAACTTCTATTCAGGGGTATCTCTCTCTCTTTTTTTTTTTTGTTAATGATCCTGAAATTCTTGCTGAGAAACAATATTTTCTTACAAAGAGCTCCCAGTTTCAGGTTTTGTTAACAATATATTAAGATATCTAGAAAAGTTAAATTCTTTTTTAAATAATTTTATTGTGATCAACATGAATTACAACTCTTTCACAGTAATATTTGCGGTACATAGTGACATTGAATCAGGATATTCAATATATTCAATATATCAATTTTGTCCTCCCTTCACCCTAGTTCTCAGCATTCCCCTCTTTTGCACCCGGACTGCCAAGATAACTGGTCCCCTCTATGTATAGCTTACTGAAGATTGGCTATCGATTCTGTTGTCATTGACTTTGGGTTTGGTGTTTAAGTCTGATCCTTTTTAATTTCTATTCAATGTTCATTGACTGTTTGGTTCTGGTACCATCCATTTTTCCCCTCAGTTTATGAGGCAGAACAAGATGATTCAAGTTATGTGGTTCTGTTTGAAAAGAAAATAAAAGAAGAAAAAAGAAAAACAAGAAAAATATAACAAAAAAGGCCCAAAAAAGACAAAAACCTACACAAAAACAAAAGAAACAAACATAAAAAAGAAACAAAAATCGAACAAAAGACCAAAACCAGCAACTACAAAAAAGCACCAGAGCAACAAATATAATAACCAAACAATAACCAAGAGAATGAAAAGGAAAAAAGAAAAGAAAAAAGGAAGAAGGAGAGCTAGTGTGGCAATGTTTGTTTTTGTTTTTGCATAGGCACACGAAATATTGGGGAAATTAGAAAGGGAATTCCCTTGGCCTAAAAATTGAAGGGTTTCTCCACCCTTGAAGCATACTTTCATGGGAATAACTACAGGCTCTATACATGCTCCTTTTCCCATCCCTAGGACATTTCATGGTGCCAGGAAACTTTGCAACCAGTAGTGGATGATAGAATCAGACCTCTAACTAGAGATCTTGGTATTTGCATAAGTCATAGGATGAAATCTAGAATAGGGTCTTTATGGTTTTAGCAGTTCTGTTCCATCATTGCTGTTATAATCAGTCTTCTGTAACTGGTGGTCTTGGTTTTGGCACAGATCCTAGGATGAAGCGTAGGGTAGTCTTAGAAAAGTTAAATTCTTAAATAAACAAAAGACAGATATACCATTGCTTATTTCTGAGGTTACTACCTGGATTTGTGGCTATCTATCTAAATGTCAGTGGTATCTCCCCTTTTTTGGATAAAAGACTTTGGTGATTCTGTTTGTGTGTGTGTGTGTGTGTGTGTGAGAGAGAGAGAGAGAGAGAGAGAGAGAGAGAGAGACTTTTTCCAACAGTACTAAATAACTTTTAGACAATTGCCCCTATCCTTAACTACTTAATAGAATAAGAATTTGACTTTTGAATCAGATACATACCAAGAAGAAACTGCTAAGTCATTGCTCTTCAGAGAAAAGAACTTAGCACATTTCAAGTTCTACAATTGCCTTTATTCTCTCTTTTTATGAGTTGTGATTATACAGCTGGATTTTATAATATAAGATGTGGGAAAAGAGAAGAAAACTGGACAAAACGAGCATAGTTTTTAAAATACCAGGTCACTATAAGCATCTGGTATGATATACAGTTTCCAAAAGGTAACATCAGCTGATTCGTGAATAGGTTGATTACAGTGACAGCAATAGCAAATTTAATAACCTTTGTAAAGGTTAAATAGCTCACAACTATAGCTTCCTTACATAGGAGTTACTATCTATTCTACAAATATCACTTTATTGGTTTTTCAAATAATTTTTGCAAAATTTTTGAGTCAGATGGGAGCTCAATTTCCAGTTTTTTGAGGAATCTCTATATTGTTTTTTACTTAAAGGCTGGACTAGACGGAATTTCCACTAGTAGTGAATAAGAGTTCCTTTCTGTCCACATCCCCACCAGCACTGATTGTTCTTGTTCTTGGTGATGTGTGCCAGTCTCTGTACTCTGAGATGGTACCTCATCAATCATTGTTTTGATTTGCATCTCCCTGATGATTAGTGATTTGGAGCATTTTTTCACATGACTTTTTGCCATTTGTGTTTCTTCTTTGAGTATGTGTCTGTTCATTTGTTCTCCTCATTTTTGATGGGGTTGGATGTTTTTTTTCTTGTTAAGTACTGTCAGTACCTTGTATTTTTTCAATATTAGCCCCATATCTGATGGGTATTGAGTGAATAGTTTCTCTCATTTTGTGAGTGGCTATTGTATCCGAGGCACTATTTTCTTTGAGACGCAGAAGCTTCTCAGCTTAATATATTCCTATGTGCTTATCTCTGCTTCCAATTGTTTGGAGAGTGTTGTTTCCTCCTTGAAGATGTCTTAAGTCTCAATGTCATGGAGTGTTTTACCTACATGTTTTTCTATATACCTTATGGTTTCAGGCCTGATATTGAATCCATTTGGATTTGACCTTTGTGCATGGTGTTAGAGGGGGTCTGAGTTCACTATTTTTCAAGTGGCTAACCAAAACCACTTGTTGAAGAGGCTTTCTTTGCTCCATTTTGGAGTTCTTGCCCCTTTATCAAAGATTAGTTGATTGTATGTCTGGGGAACATTCTCTGAATACTTAATGGAAAACAATATAAAGATTCCTCAAAAAAGCAGGAAATTGAGGTCCATTTAATCCAGCTATACCACTCCTAGGGATATACCCTAAGAACACAAAAATACAATTCAAAGATCCCTTCCTCACACCTGTATTCATTGCAGTGCTATTTACAAAAACCATACTCTGAAAAAAAAAAAACAATATGCCCTTCAACAGATGAATGGCTAAAAAAACAGTGGTACATAGACACAGTGGAATATTATGCAGTCATTAGGAGAGATGAAGTGATGAAATTTTCCGTGGATGTACATGGGCTCTACTATGTTGAGTGAAATAAGTCAGAGGGAGAGAGATAGGCACAGAATAGTCTCACTCATCTATGGATTTTAAGAAAAATTAAGGACATTATTGTAATAATGCCCAGAAACAATAGAGATGAGGGCTGCAAGGATTAGCTCAATATGAAGCTAACCACCAAGAGTGGCGAGTACAGTTAGGAAAAGAACTACACTAACAACTATCATGACGATCTTAATAAGTGAGAGAAGTATAATGCCTGTCTCAAATACAGGCAGGGGTTGGGAAGGAAGGAGGAGTGGTATTGGTAGTGGGAATGTTGCACTGGTGAAGGTGGGTGTTCTGTTTATGACCAAAACCCAACTACAGTCATGCTTGTAATCATGCCACTTAAATATTTTATAAAAATAAATAAGCTTAAAAAAATAACGTGTGCGGAGAGATAACATGGAGGTAAGGCAGTTGCTTTTCACGCAGAAGGTCATTGGTTAGAAACCCTGTATCCCATATCCGAGCCTGCCAGGAGCGTTTTCTGAGCGTGGAGCGCTGCCAGGTGTGACTCACCCAAAAAAAAATCAAACAACAACAACAAAAAATAATAATGTGTGAGTCAGTGATTTCCCATAAGTTTATAATGCTGGTCCTGATTTTGATACTATGTGACTAAGTAACCAGGGATAGGGGCCTGGAAGATAGCATGGAAGTAAGGCGTTTGCCTTTCATGCAAAAGGTCATCACTTAGAATCCCGGTGTCCCATGTGGTCCCCCGTGCCTGCCAGGAGCAATTTCTGAGCATGGAGCCAAGAGTAACCCCTGAGAACTGCCAGGTGTGACCCCCCCCCCAAAAAAAAGTAACCAGGAATATATGCCTAAAAATGAAGCCAATTAAGTATGATATATAACCAATAAGTTTTAAATAATGTTAAGTATCTAAAAAACTCTTTAATAGCTTCACAAGTACTTTACTTTTATTTTAATTTTAAGACTTGATTAATACCACAAATTACAACACAAAATGCATCCAAATTTTAAGACTTGATTAATACTATAAATTACAGCACAAAATGATTTTTACTAAGATTTATGCCAAAGTTTTTATCATAATACCCTTTTCAGATTGGTGTGCAAATTAAAATATTTATCAAAGTTTGAACTTACAAATTTTATATTAACAATATATAGATTTTACTTACTTGTATTCTATATTTAATTATCTTTAGATGAAAGCATATTTTATTTTAGATTTTGTTTTTCATTTGGTTTTTTTTGGGGGGGGTGGGGGGCACACCCTGTTACACTCATGGGTTACTTCTAGCTACATACTCAGACGTTGTTCCTGACTTGGGGGACCATATGGAATAGTGGGTATCAAATTGTGGTCTGCCGTGGGTCAGCCGCATGCAAGGCAAACGCCCTACTGCTGCGCCATTGTCCTGGCCCCTTTCGTTTAGTGTTTACTGAGAGTCATTAGTTCATAAAATTATAAAAGTGCAGTGAATTAGGAGTACATGACCAAACCATTCCCAACACAAAGGGGCAATAGCTCTCTGCCACAATTCTATGGAGCCTTTCAGCCCACAATCACTTCCTTCTTGGTAGTCTCAGTTCTGTTGTTAGAGTCTAAGGATTTATTTTTACTGTAAATTGGGGAGGGGTACTCAGGGGTTACTCCTGTTTCTGGTCTCAGAAGTTGGCAGGCTCGGGGGAGCATATAGAATGCCGGGAATCGAACAGGGGTCTGTCAATGGTTGGCTGCGTGCAAGACAAACGCCCTACCACTGTAGTCAAGCCCTTTCATTGTAATTTGTATGTTTACTTTGTTTCTTTATAAACGTCATATGACAAATCAGCCAGTACTTATCTGACTTGTTTTCCTTAGCATGACAAGTTGCAGCAAAATGCAAAATTTCATCTTTTATTATAGCTGAAAAATGTCATCAATATTATAGTGAATTTTCTTGAGACCAGAGCAAAGATAAAGTAGGTAGAATACTTCTTGCTCACAGTTGACCCTGATTTAATCACCAATAACCCATGTTACCTTCTCTGAGTCCCACAAGGAGTGATCCCTGAGTGCAAAGAGTAAGCTCTGAGCACTTCCAGGTGTAGCGCAAAAATAATATGTGGAGTATATACACATATACACATGTACATATATGTATGTATACATATATATCACATCTCCTTTATCACTCTTCTGTTGATGGACACTTGTGCTTACAGTGAACACAAGTTTCAGTAAATGGTTTTGCAATAAATATAGTTATCAATATATGTCTTGAAATTGTGTTTTATGTTTTCTTGAATAGATACATGGGACTGTAATTTTTTTTGGTCACACCCAGCAGTGCTCAGGGGTTACTCCTGGCTGTCTGCTCAGAAATAGCTCCTGGCTGGCAATGGGAACCATATGGGACACCGGGATTCGAACCAACCACCTTTAGTCCTGTATAGGCTGCTTGCAAGGCAAACGCCGCTGTGCTATCTCTCCAGGCCCAAGTGTAATTTCTAGATTAAATAGCATTTATAATTTAATTTTTTTGAGAAACTTCTATGATGTCATTAGTAGAGGCTAAACTATTTTACATTACCACCAGCAAGAATATGTGTTTCTTATTCACTCTAGCAGCACATGTTTTATCTGTTCTGAGTATTATCTTTGAGTATTTATATGTTATATTTTTGGTCTTATACATCTTCTTGCCTTTTGGATATTTATGTCTGTTGTACTTTCTAACTAGTGTGAGACCCGTCCCTGGTTATCAGTGATGATGATTATTCTTTTTTTTTTTTTTTTTTTGGTTTTTGGGCCACACCCGGTGACGCTCAGGGGTTACTCCTGGCTATTCGCTCAGAAGTCGCTCCTGGCAGGCATGGGGGACCATATGGGGAACTGGGGGATGGAACCGTGGTCCATCCTAGGTTAGCACAGGCACCTTACCTCCAGCGCCACCACCCGGCCCCGATGATGATTATTCTTTCATAACCCTGTTCACCATCGTATGTCTTCTTTATAAAGTGCTTGTCAGGTTAGATTATATTTCATCAAAAAGTCTTCATTTATAAAAATAAAGAATATAAAATGCCATAAATACATATTAATAGGTGATTAGGAAAATATATTGTAGCTTGTTCATAAACAACACTGAACCAAATTTATTAAACAGGATATTATGTATTCTTACAGAATTAATCTAGATACATGTTAATTAAAATGAGTAGGGTTCCTATATGTTTGTGTTCCACAACTATTCAAGATTTACCCTCCCATCTATCCAAGATTGTGCTTCATTTTGCACAGAGTAGTATGAGATATTTCAAATGGCATACTCCTGTATAAAAAGGTAAAAAAATACATTTTACTAGAATTTTGAATTATTTTTAAAAAATTATACATTTGTATGTGGGTAAAGACCATGACTTTCTTAAAGAAAATAAATTTTTATTGCAAAATAGTTTCAAATGTTCATAAAGTGGATTAGGCATATGAACTGAAGTTAAAATTCCATAATTTTTGCATAGGTCTATCAAGATAATATGTAATAATAATGAAAAATATACATAAAGTATCTCCAGTCTGATCTTTAAATGTGCATAAACACTTATGAACAGAAAAACAAACTAGTTAATATGATATATACACTGATCCTAGAACAATATCTCTTTACTGGTTATATATTACCTTAGTGATAGTAAGTGGATCAGGGCCTCAATGATTAATCAAACTGTCAAATTTATCTAATGGTGGTGAATATGAAGCATAGAAAGTTACAGCGAATAGTTTTATTATTAAATAATATTATTTATTATTTTTGTGTTTTATTCTTAGGTTGTATGTAATAGAGAGAAAAGAAAAGTGAACTTTGAACATGGACGTGTCTTTCTAGTCATAAATCTGAAGTTGTTTTAGATATAGATAGAAATTATGCTAGGATACTAGTAAATAGAGAAAAATATGATATAATAGGAACTACTATAATGAACTTCATTAAAAATAATTAACGTTATTTGACTAGATAGACTAGGCTAAGATTTCTACTCATTACCTACTTTAAGTTTTTATTAGGTAAAGTGATCCACAAAGTTATTCATAGATGAGTTTCAGGCATACAACTTTCTAAAATTTCTTTTTTTGTTGTTTTGTTTTCGTTTTTTTGGTTTTTGGGCCACACCTGGTGACGCTCAGGGGTTACTCCTGGCTATGCGCTCAAAAGTCACTCCTGGCTTGGGGGACCATATGGGAAACCGGGGGATCGAACCGCGGTTTGTTCCTAGGCTAGCGCAGACAAGGCAGGCACCTTACCTCCAGCGCCACCACCCGGCCCCTTTTTTTTTTTTGGTTTTTGGTTTTTGGTTTTTGGGCCACACCCGGTGATACTCAGGGGTTACTCCTAGCTATTCGCTCAGAAGTCGCTCCTGGCAGGCACGGGGGACCATATGGGGAACCGGGGGATCGAACGGCGGTCTGTCCTAGGTTAGCGCAGGCACCTTATCTCCAGCGCCACCGCCCGGCCCCCAAAATTTCTTAATTCTTATAAATATCATATGAAGTTGATTTTTGAATGATAATTGATAAAAAGCAATTTAAGGAAATGAATTGATCAGTAGAAGCTCACACCACTAGTGGGCAACATATAATCCTCCAATCTCCAGTTTTCTTCAAAATGTTTAACTACAGATTTTTATGCCAGATGGTAAACATATTTTAGTATTGAAAACCTGAAAATAAAATGTCCACATTCTTATGATGCTCTTTTCTCTCCTTCACTTCACAGGATTACCACTACAGCTGCATGCATGATGGATCTACGGAGATACCCTTTGGATGAACAAAACTGTACCCTGGAGATTGAAAGCTGTGAGTGATTTAAAGGAATAAAATAGATGGATGTTTGTATGGCCCAAAGTTCAATAGTGCAGTGAGTAGCGAATATCATAAGAATGCTAACTACATTGCCTTGCCAACTTTTAAAAAGGTTCACTTTCTACTGAAATTTTCCCTTATCTTGGTATCTCATTACATGTATAATATTGAGGCATCAGGTAAACTCCACTTATTTTAGCTAGCCAATTTATGAAACTGTGTTTTTCCTTTTCTAAGTGGATTTTCTCATAAAGAATTCCAATATTGAAAACACTTATAAAAATACTTTTGAGATTTGTTATGGTAGAAAATCTATTCCCTTGAAGGACTGTTGATTGCTTTCTTTTAGCAAACACTGCTAGAGTCATGTGTATTTGTCTTTCTTCATGAGAAGAACATGATGATAATTGTATTCATACATTTTCACTTTAAGACAAAGGCATTTTTCAAGCCCTGACAAATTTTGGGTTTTCCTTTGAGTTATATTTCATTTTAATTGACTTATCTTGGTTTACAATACCATAGAAATTCATAGGCATATTTTCTTACTCTGTAAAAATGTAAGATTTACCATAACTACTAACAATGTTCCATTGTCATTCCAGATGCAAAAACACATATACCATTCTTTTCACTTTTTTCTCTAGCAACTATTTTAATGCAGAACTCATTATGTTGGATTTTGTCAGTTCATTTGCTTTATTTATTTATATTCACATATGAGTAAAACCATCTGGAAATTGATTTTTAGTCCCTTATGATTTTCACTTAGCATAATCACTTCAAGCTGCATCAACTTTGTTTCAGTTTGAGCAATTTAAACTTTTCTAGTGGAGAATAGTATTCCATTGAGCATATATGCCAGTTTCTTTATTCAATCATCATTGATGGGTTGATTACTTGATTCAATGTTTTGGCAAATGTGAATAATACTACTTTGAACACAGGGTACATTTCCTTTTAGACTAATTTTTTTTTAATAAATGCTTACTTACTATAGAAGATATTTTTAGATTATATAATGCTTTAGTTCTATATTTTAAGGAGTTTTCATACTATTTTCTACATAGATACTAACTTACATTCTAATAACACTGTGCCAGAGTTCTTTTATTCACCACATTTTCACAACACTTTAACTTTCTATCTTATGTAGGCTATGCTCACTAGTGTGAACTTTTATCTTGTGGTTTGTGTTTCTTTTTTTGTTTGTTTGTTTGTTTTATTTTATTTAAACCATTGTGACTTACAAAGTCCTTCATAATTGGATTTCAGATATACAGTGAATCTGGGCCATTCCCAACACCAGTGTCAACCTCTCTTCACCAATGTTCCCAAGAATGCAACCTATACCACCACCCTTTGTCCCCTGGGCTGCCAATGTAACAGGCCCATTTTAAGTTTAGATTTTATAATTTGGGTCTCCTGGTTCTATTGGTGTTGACTTTGGCTTGAATATTTATTCACCAATATATATGAGATGACTTGGCTGTGTCCCCCCATCCTTTCATTTTTTCTCCTTTTGATTTTTGTTTTTTAAAAATGCAGAAATATAAATTAAAACAAAGTAATACATGTCCCAAAGTTCTATTTAAAAAAGGCAGGAGCCCCAAACTAAAAGTTAAAAAATGGGATGGCAATTTTTGCATGAGCACAGCAAAAGTTGAGAGAAGTATAAAAGAAAAACCTTTGGCCTAAAAACAGGGTGTTCCAATGGAATATTATGCAGCTGTCAGGAGAGATGAAGCCATGAAATTTTCCTATACATGGATGTACATGAAATCTATTATGCTGAGTGAAATAAGTCAGAGGGAGAGAGAAAGACGCAGAATGATTTCACTCATCTATGGGTTTTGAGAAAAATAAAAGTCTTCTTTACAACAATATTCAGAGACAACGAGAGGAGGGCTGGAACCTCCAGCTCACTTCATAATGCTCTCCCCAAGGAGTGGTGAGGGCAGTTATGGAAATAACTACACTGATAACTACCATAAACATGCGAATGAATGAGGGACCTGGAAACCCTGTCTAGAGTACAGGTGGGGGTGAGGTGGGTGGGAGGGAGCTTTGGGACAATGGTGGTGGGAATGTTGCACTGATGTAGCGGGGTGTTCTTTACATGATTGAAACCTAACCACAATCATATCTGTAATCAAGATGTTTAAGTAAATAAAAATAATTGTCAAATAAAAAAATAAATAAAAATAAAAATAAAAACAGGGTGTTCCTTCTCGTGAAACAATTTGCCATTAGAACAACTGCAGGTTACCAGGCATACTAAGTTGTCTAACCCCAAAGTTCTCCACAATCACGGTTGTCGCAGTCAGGCTTCTGTAATTAGAGATCTTGATTTTTGCACAGAACCTATGTTGAAGTCACGGTGTCACAGAGCATCTTCTGTTTTTGTTTCATCTTTAGGTCACAAGACAAGACCCCTTCCCTGAAAGCAAGTTGTTGCTGTTTCCAAGTAGTCAGTGTCATTTAAATCTACCCTTGAGCAAGTCAGTTCCAGGGCAGCATTAGGGCCTTCCATGATGAAAATTTGGTTTCTGGTGCTGGTGCAGAAAACCATGCAATTCTAAAGATGGGATCCAAGGCTCAGAATCCAACCCAATGTCTATTAACTGAACCCTAAGTCAAGTCACTATGACAAATGTTCAGGGTGAAAGGCCTCCCTGCAATGTAAAATTTATAAGTTCTTATATTAGATAAGAGCTTCTTTCTATACATAAGATTTTTCCCATTTTAATGTGCCTATGCAAAAAGGAAAAATGTCATTTATACACTGGTGCACATAGGGTAGGGTTCAGACCATTGACATTTAAGGAATCTATTGATAGAAAGGGCTGTTTTGATATTATGTTAGTGTACGGTTGTTATTATTTCAATTGGGTATTTAATTTATGTAAATGATCTCTGAGTAGTTCATTTAGAGTTGGTTTGGTTAGCATGAATGATGCAACTTCTTTTTCGTTCCAGAATGTTTATAACCCTCCCTTCTATGTAAATGAGAATTTATCTTGGTAGTGGACTCTAAATCTTATTCAGTAGTTTGAATATGTCATTTCACTCTTTTCTTGTCTGGGTTATTTCAAATTGAAGAACTGTTTTCATTCTTATGTTCTTTCCTTGATACTCAAGGTTTTTTTCTTCTCCCTTACTTCTTTAAATAATACACCTCTCTCTTTGTTTTTGACTCTTTTGGATTAATATAGGTCTTGGTGGTGTTCTGTTAGGGTCTTTTTGGCACACCTTTTGCCTCTTGGAATTGTAAGAAGCCTCTTTCCAGGTGCTTGGAAGTTCTCTGCTACTATTTCTACCAGTTCCTGATTTTCCTCTTTCCCTTTTCCTCCCCATTTGGTATTACTATAATTTGGAGATTATTTCCTTTGTCTTTGTCCATTAAATACCTTACATGTTCTTCCAATATTTTGTCTCTTTTCTTTTTTTTTTTTTACTTCTTAAACTGCTGGCCTGTAATTTGTCTATGCAATTTGTCTATGTAAGATCGTCTATGCAATTTTCTATCTGTGTACTTCTGTTTCTATGACTTGCTAACATGTCTATTAGCTCCTTCGGCTCCATTTGTATGGATTTTCTCATCTTCTGAAAGAGTTTTATTTGAGTTGGTTGAATTGTTCATCTATAAATTTCTTAACTTTGCAGGCTAGTGACTTATTGAATTCTGTTGCTAAAACATTGTGTTGATTTTAGGTCCTCCTCTATAACGTTCAGGTATTTGGGTGATCTTAGAAATTTGCCAGGATTTCTCTCTATATCCCCAACTGCAGGTGTTTCCTTAGTTTCCCATTGTTCAAAGCATTTGGTGGGTTGGAATGCTGGAATTTCAGGGTGTTTAAGAAAGTTATATATATGTATATATATATATACACATATATAACATATATATAACATACATACATACATATATATGTTAGAGGTTATTTTCCTAAACAAACGAGGTAATCTAAGTATAATAAAAATATTGCAAATTAGTTCATTGGTTTGTTTTGCTGGGTTTTGAGCTGTATATTTTTTAGGAGAAAGAAGTGATAGATCCAATCTGCCTGTAACTATATGTTATAAATTGAAATATCTTCATTTTGCGATTGGAAAAGGGCAGGTTGATGGGAAATACCAGAGGGTCCCTGTCTCTACCTGAAATGGGGGGAAGGATGCAGGCAATCAGGACTGGCAGTGGGACCCTGAGGAAAAGCCCTGCAGACAGCACAGGCCCCATTTGATGAAAGGGACCATGATGTCTCCAAGATACAGACCTGAAAACGTGTTTGTATTTTTTTAATAATAAATGATAATGAGCATTTTTAGAGTCTGTGAAGCATCTATATATCTTCTTTGAAAACCAATCTATTCAGATCTTCGTGCAGCTTTCAGAATAATTTATTTAATTAATTTAATTTTGTTGTTATTATTGTGTGAATCCTTTATATATTTTATATATAGAATCCTTACTGTTTATATGACATGTAAATATAATCTTTCAATGTCCAGGGTGCTTTATTGTAGCAGAATACACAACTTCAATTTTGTGTAGTCCTACTAATTTATTTAGTCTCACTTATTCTGCTTTTAGTTCTCTGTCAATAGAGTTGAATTACCAGAAATAACTCTGGTGTTGGGACCAGTGCTGGAACATAGCATGTCTAAAACTCAACAGTGAATAACTTTGTAAATCAAGGCGCTTTAATACAATTTAAAATAAAAAAAAATTGTATCTTATATGACAATAACAGTTTCTGACCTTTTCTCTGCATTACTGACTTCAAACACCTTGTTCAAGCCTTATACTTTATTTTTGTCTTCTTATGAGAGATTCTTGTATGTATAATCGGATTTTATTTTTAACCCATTTAGCTTCTGCATGTTTGTTTGTTTGTTTGTTTTTCTTTGATTTTGGAGCCATCCTGAAGTACTCAGGGCTTATTCCTAGCTCTGAGTTCAGATATTAGTCCCAGCAATGCTCAGTAGAGCATATGTGATACCCAATATTTATCCTGAATCAGCTTCATGTAAAGCATACACCCTACTTGCATTACACTTTCTGGCTCTGTCTTTTTATTGATGAATTCATGCTACTCGTGTTTCAGATTTTTATAGAGATAAAGGGCTTAATACCATTCTATCTTTTTTTCTATTTGTTTTATTTTGGTGTTTCTTTTTACTACTTCTTTCATCTTGTTAATGGGTAATTTTTCTGGTGATTTTCTCATTTACTTTTTCTTCTAAATATCTTTGGTCGATACAAGATATCTAAGATATTGTTATCTGGAGAAACTCATTATCATTTATCTATGAAGATTTGGTTCTTTTATTCTTCCTTTTGTTGTTATTGTTT
>PVKC010014473.1:8008-21780 GCA_004027635.1 Crocidura indochinensis | reverse complement strand
GGGGGGGGTTGGTTTTTGGACCATATCCAGTGACATTCAGGGGTTACTCCTGGCTATGCACTTAGAAATCGCTCCTGGCTTGGGGGACCATACGGGATACCGGGGGATAGAATCACTGTCCGTCCTAGGCTAGTGCTGGCCAGGCAGAGGCCTTATCCCTTGCGCCACCGCTCAGGCCCCTATGTTAATTTTTGGAGAGTACAATTTTAAGAGAACTATCAGAACAAAGCATAATATTAGTCATTCTCCAGGTGGTCCAGTGCCAGCTGATGCAACATCCTTTGAATTTGTCAATTATAAAAATCCTCAGCCCTACACAAAGCTACTGAATCTGGAACTCTTGGTGTGCCCAGTATGATGTTTTTAATATTGAAGATGCTACTGTGTGCTATTGTTTGAGAGTCACCAAATCTAGGCAGACATCCAGTAATTAATTAAGGGTCTGTGGGCATGTGGTACAGTGAAGGGCACTGCCATTTGCAAGCAGGAGATACAAAAAGGCAGCACCTCTTGTCATCTGCAACTCATTAGCTGTGTGACCTTGGGGAAGCTGCTTCCTAATTGACTGAATCTAGTTTCCTTCCTTGCAAAGGGAAAAGAACATAAATCCCCTGGAATAAATGTTTTCTGTGATTTATTGAGGGCTCTGTCAACAGTTCAGTAATTTTTAGAGAGAGAAAACTAGTAGCGCACATAATCAAAAGAATTGACAAAAATGTATATTACTTAAATGTATTTACTGCTTTTGAAAAATAAGGTGAGTGCTATAAAGCTGTGATTAAGTGCCACTGATTATGAGCTATGAGAATAGGTTAAAAAATGGATTGTTCATTTTAACTAACTTTGGTTTAACAGGGTGCAGATAATTTCAGAGTTTCCAAATCATGCTAATGTTTACATTTACAATTTTTTATTTGTTGCAATTACATTATAATTACTTTTTTATCAAATAGTTCAGTGGCTGGTAGTGGTTTATTGATGCACTAAAGATGACATTGCCATAACTACATAAAAGTTATTTCAGTGTCATCCCCTACATGTAGTAAATAGCATTTGGGGCTGAATTTGATGCTAATTGTACAGATAAAAGCAAATCAATATAAAGATTTTCATAAGCAATAGGAGGGCAAATATCAACTAAAAACACAACCAAATTGTTTTCTGTAGTCTTTATTGGTTTATTTGTTAAAAACATGGAAAAATATGTCTTCGTGGTTTTTTGTCTTTCTCACTACCCAAGAGTAATTATCATACACTATCCAAGAAACTTATAAACAGATTTAATAACATAAAATCTACTGAAAAGAAATATATTTCTTTCTAGTAGTGTTGACTAATTGTGAAAACAATTATACATGTGTAGATGATAATATGGATGAATAACTAAAAGATTCTCTTTTGTGTGCACAAATTATATATTTGAAGAAGGAAAAATTGATGAATTTTAGTCTAATTTTTACTGCTTTTCATGCCAAGAATGGGTTTGCATTGAACTAATGCTTATTTTGCTTGCCAGAAAAAGCTGGAAAGGTGCCCTATAGCCAGTGTTAATGAAATGGCAGCAATCTATGAGCTGCAAAGTACACTGACTTTGGAATTGGGGAACAAAGGAAGTGTCAAACCATGTACTGTTTCACTCATGTTGACGTACACACATTAAACAATGTTCTTACTAATCTTACTCAGCATTTATGACTATAAGAATAATTTTTAATAATAGTAATTAAAAATACAACAGTACTGTGACCATTAAGTTTATGCATGTGCAGAGGAAAAAATAGGTAGTGAGCTAGAGATTTTTTTCACATTAAATTATCTTACATAGCCATGGCAAAGTGCATATGTGAGTTTTTATGTTTATTAAAGAATAAGATTAAAATCTATAGTTTTAGCATTGCTCAAATTGCTTACTAGATCATATGCATTGAAATTTATATGCTGTATCTGTACTTCAATGAATAATGGACTACTTTTTTAAAATAAACTTTTAATTTCATTTAAATCACTATGGTTACAAACATGTTTATAATTGGGTCTCAGTCATAAATGCTCATTCCCCTTCACCAGTGTAACTTGCCACCAATGTCCCCCATTACACTCTTCCTCCATCCACTGCCTGTTTTCAAGACAGTCATTGTATTTCTCTCTCATTGTCATGGTAGTTATTAGTGTAGCTATTTCTCTAACTGCACTAACACATCTTTGTGGTAAGTTTATATCATGGCTGATCCTTCTGGCCATCATCTCTATTGTTTATGGATATTATTACTATACTTTCTTTTATTTTTCTTAAATCTCAGAGATCAGTGAGACTATCCTGATTTTATCTCTTGTCCTTTGGCTTATTTCATATTGATCCATTGTGTAGGCAAATTTTATAACTTCATTTTTCTAACAGCTGCATAGTAGTACTTGACCTTTGTGCATCGTGTTAGATAGAGGTCTTAAGGCAGGATGCTGCATGGTTAGGGATACTCTTTTTATAGGTCAAAAGATTTTCCTTTTTATTTTTCCAAACTTTGCTGCACGTATGAAAAATGTTGCAGCATTTTAGTTAGTTATCTTTATCTTTTCTTAGTACTATGGGATATGAATTACTTTGTCGTTTCTATAAAGTCAATTAGGGGGAGACATTGGACCCTACTCTACTCAGTATTCGTTCTCCACCTTAGAGTATGATCTGGTGATTGGATTACTAGGTACTGGGTCCCTCCCTATTTAGTATTAGTTCTCCACCTTAGGGTGTGGTCTGGTTCTTGCTAATAAAAACCTGGATTTCAGGAAGTCAAGCTATTCATCCTCTGGTCTTCCTCTACTAAGCTGCCTACCTTCTTAGAGACAGAAGGATTGTGTGTTGGGATTTCTGGCTTGAGTTTTGGAATTCCTGAACCAGTTCTTGCCCTCTTAAAAAAAAATGACTCCTGGACCCAGGAGATAGCATGGAGGTAAGGCGTTTGCCTTTCATGCAAAAGGTCATTAGTTCGAATCCCGGTGCCCCATATGGTCCCCCGTGCATTTCTGAGCATGGAGCCAGGAGTAATCCCTGAGCACTGCCGGGTGTGACGCCCCCCCAAAAAAATGACTCCTGAGCACTAAGTTAGTCATAATCAATAAGCACTGGTGTGTGTGTGGTTCATAAAATAACAACAACGTATTATTTGTAGGAGCATTTTTTAGTCACAGTTTAGCTATTCTGATCAGAAAATAATTAGAATTCTTATAACATCCTAGGGTTAACCTAGAAGCAACCATTCCAATAATAGTCTGTTGATCATGTTAGTTCTCCTAAATGCTCATATTCTTTTGTAAGCCTATTTTTAGCTACATGTCTTCTGCAGACATTGTTTTGTTAAAAACAAAAAATATCTTGTTTGTCATAACTTCCATAAAATAAGGTAGAATTCAATAAATATGTATCAAAAAAGACAGTTAATATTGTGAGGATATATAGAATTGTTAGTATTATAAATAACTGTTTTCAAAATATACAAATCTATAGAATAATCAAATAGATTTAGATTAAAAATTAAGTATTTTGTGCAAAATGAAGTTTAAATATGTTAATAAGAATAATAAATAGTAATTGCAAAGTATCATCAAGAGAAATATGTGAGTTATGTGAATGAATAATTTAGTGATATGTGTCAAAATTTCTAAGTATTTTGAATCATCTCCCAGAAAAATAAAATAGTTCTCTTAAGAAAACAACCGAGATATTTGAAAAGACAATAAAAATGTTATTGTGACTTGCAACTTATAGCTTATTTTTTAATTTTTGGTTTTTGGGCCATAACCAGCTGTGCTTGGTGGTTACTCCTGGCTCTGAGATCAGAAATCACTTTTGCCTGAATACATGCAAGGCAAATACCCCACTCACTGTACTATCACTCCAGCCCTATAATAACAAATATTTTAAAACACTGTAAATTCCAGTGACAGGGGGAGAGTAAACAAATTTTGCTTATAAATATAATGAAGTATCAAAGAACTGAAATAAATTGTTTTCAATATATATTCTATGGCATAGAAATGCACTCATAACAAGCGAAAACTTCAGTATAACAAAAAGGTAACTTATGCTTGTCAAAATCTATTAATGCGTATATGCACATTTTGATTAAAAATGTATGTTTGAGGAAAGGAGTGGTAGTATAGCAGGTAGAGTGTTTGCTTTGCAGGTGTCTAAACTGGTTCAATTCCTGTCATTTATGATATCTTGAGTCTGCCAGGAGTGATTTTGGGTATGGCCTTCAAATAAATATTCATATATATATATATATGAATACATATGTATTTAAGTTACTATACTAAAATGATAGTTACAACAGATGGATTTACTTATGAGCTACTTCTGTACATTCTAAAATGAACATTCTGTAATAGTATATACAAATATACATGCACACACACTTGCAGATATATTTATCATACAAATAATCAAAGCACAATATTTTGACTGGGAGGAGGATATTACTATCACCTATGAGACCTGAGTGGATATGAGAGAACCAATTCTTATAAGAGGGAGATTACTGTTTTTGTAGTAATGGTTATGTATTCTTCATCATTATCAATATGTAGTTAACCATATAAGTATATTATCAAGATATATAAATGTAATTTTTAAATAATTACTTTTTCATCGATATTTTATTACTTCTTATGATTTTAAGGCTATAGTGTCTTTAGGTCAATATAGAATTTACAAGATATTTTATATTGGTTTTGAAATTTTTACTTTCCTATCCTATATTTTTAAGTGTTTGTTTTCAAAGTATAAATAAAATGCACAATCTTCAAAGGTTCGTTAAGTTTTCCCAATCTGGAAATCTGTATATTCTGAATATTTATGTAGGATTAAGCTATTTGGAGACACAAACAAATACATAGTTATAAATTCTGGCTCCAAAGCTCTCAGAGGAAGACTAAGTAGTTTGATGACAAATGCTTTTTTGTTTGTTTGTTTTTTGTTTTTGGGCCACACCTGGTGACGCTCAGGGGTTACTCCTGGCTATGCGCTCAGAAGTCGCTCCTGGCTTGGGGGACCATATGGGAAACCGGGAAATTGAACCGCGGTCTGTCCTAGGCTAGCGCAGGCAAGGCAGGCACCTTACCTCCAGTGACACCGCCCGGCCCACAAATGCTTTTTCTGGGGGGGGGGGGTCACACCCAGCAGTGCTCAGGGGTTACTCCTGGCTCCATGCTCAGAAATTGCTCCTGGCAGGCACGGGGGACCATATGGGGCACCGGGATTCGAACCCATGACCTTTTGCATGAAAGGCAAACGCCTTACCTCCATGCTATCTCCCGGGTTCCCACAAATGCTTTTTTAAAACAATTTTTCCCTAATAAATTGTATTCTGTGACTCCTTGCCCTGGTACCAACTTTTGCTCTCTCTCACTTCTTCTCTTGGTCTAGGGGTGCTGTAAGACCCCTGACCTTCCTGCTTTGCCTCTCCCTGGATTAAATCTTGTTTTCAACTCTCGTGTTGGGGGTTTGTGTGTCTCTGACATTCATAAGCAGTCCACACATTGAGTATAGTCAGAAAGAATCAAAAGATGGTCTGTGAGTGGGGTTATCTCCAAAAGTTTCGGGCACAAACTATACACTTTGTGGGAAAAAAATGTGGGCAAGGAGTCCTCAAACACTGCATATTCTTTTACAGATATTTTAGGAAATTCTAGTCACTAGTTCTGACTCAAGTCTAGCACTAAGGAGCCTTTATAAGGAGCCTTTTTTGTTTGTTTGTTTTTGGTTTTAAGGCCACACCCAGCGACGCTCAGGGGTTACTCCTGGCTATGTGCTCAGAAATCGCTCCTGGCTTGAAGAACCATATGGGACGCTGGGGAACCAAACCACAGTCCATCCTAGGCTAGTGCTTGCAAGGCATAGTCTTTACCCCTTGCGCCTCCGCTCCGGCCCCCTGTAAGGTGCCTTACAGTTTTCTCATTCTGACTTGATGCCAGGATTGAAACAAGGTCTGTCAGTAACTTGCAAGGCAAATAAATGCCCTACAGCTGTGCTATTGCTCCAGTCCCAGAACTGAGAACATTTTAAGCAGAACAAAGTAGCTAAATCTATGAGATGAACTGAAAGTCTTTTGATCAGTCATTCCACTCATGTGAATCGTCCTAACCCAGATTTGTAATGAAAGTAATTGAACAGACATCTATAATTAATACGCTACACTTTTATTTGCTACTAAAAATCATACTATTTTAGAAAAGTTCATAGAAATAACACACTTGAGTTAGCAACCAAGATCTAATGGCAATATCATGGGGGAAGTCACCCACACAAATGAGTTGGGGGGAAAGTGAGAGGGAAGCTTTCTTGAAGGAGGAAGAGGAGTACACTGGTGATAGGTGTGGTGTTGGAGTTTTGCACATTTTGCATCCCCAGGATGTAGGGCAGGAGAAATAGTATGTGAACTACAGATACAAGGTTCAATTCCTTCACAGATACCCATGAATATTCTTGGATGTGGCTGGCTTCAAAACGAACATTTGTAATCTTTCAACATATAAAACTCAGAAAAACTAAGCTTTTAAGAAAAATAATTTGCATTTGTTGCTTTTCTCAGCAGCCAAAGATTTTTCTCCAAATGTCTATGAGTACAGGTTTTACTTTTTCAACAAAGCCAAATCTTGATTTTTGTTGACAACTAGCCACTAAAACAATTATCTAGCAGTGAGTCCTCAATTTCCAAGTGATCGGTCCACTGGAACAAAAATATCAAGAGAACTCTCAATTTCTTATTCCTAGAGTCTAAACTTCATGAAGAAAATGATTAAATGAATTATGTTGTAATTTGGGATTATGTTACTATGTTGCCCAATATATTTATATGGGGTTTGTGTCAGAAAATAGCTTTGAACTAAAAAATGTATATATTCTCATATTAAGTATCCATAAATATATTTTAAATGTCAACAATCACAGCTGATTCTTTTCAGAGAGACCCGAGTTTATTTAGTGTTTGACATGTAGCTCAGTTCCAAAAATAAACTTCTTTTAATCTAAGAGGCATTTAGAACTATTGAAATCATTCAGTTATGAACTAAATTGGACAAAAATGTCCATTTAGGAACAACTTCTAAAATATTATTTTCCTTTTAATTCATCAAAACAATAAACTCTCAACAGAATACAAGAGTTTTTCTAGTATACTTATTGTTGTATCATTCCAGAAAGCTCAATTGTGAGGTTGTTTTATTTCCTAAACTTTTGCTTTTTCACAGTAGGTTGCTATAGTAATTTCTTTCCAAGGACCGTCTATTAAGGGTTTTTAATGAGATAAAAGAAATTCATAGGTGCAAACTCAATCAATTTTCAGAGTTTAATTCTAAACTCTGTTTATATTTCATATACAATGTTTAGTTAAAATTTTCTTACTTGCTATAGAATTGGCAAAAATAGTTTTCTACTAGAAATATAGTTTCTGCTTAAATATGCTTAATAGATATAGAAATTACTAAGCCCATGGAACACAATTTTGGTTTATACTTCTCTCCTGGTAATCAGCAATAAATGTTACACTATACAAATTTGATCCTATAGGTGTTTTGTTTTTGTGTACTAAAATGGTAGAATTTAAGAAGTTTTAAGGACACTTAGTGCTCTTTGTCTCTGAACTAATATCTAACTTAATATCTAACTTTCTGTTGTCTGTTTGTATGAGAGAGAGAAAAAGAAAGAACAAGAGAGTGTGAGAGAGGGAGAGAGAAAGGAAGAGAAAGAGAGGGAGTAGAGAGTGCATAATATATGTGTATACACACATATATTATACAATCAAAGACTTGAACTTTAGATACATACTCCCAGGAATGTACTTCCAAGATGTCTGTGAAGTTGACCAAGTGCCATATAGGTCTCTATAAGAATTATATGGTTGGGACTGAAGTGATAGCACAACAGTAGGGCATTTGCCTTGCATGTGATCAACCCATGATGAACAACGGTTCGTTTTCCAGCATCCCATATGGTTCCTCAGGCCTCCTAGGAGCAATATATGAGCTCAGAGTCAAGTGTAACCCCTGAGTGCTACTAAGTATGACCCAAAAACTAAAAAAAAAAAATGAATAAAAAAGTAATTATTTAGTTAATTGTTTCATGCAATCTAATCACAGAGGTGCCAAATGACCTTCTCTTAGACCCTGACTCTGATTTCTAGCAGTATCATGTCCACTTATATGTCACCAATCCGTATTCCCAAAATTGGTTTCCATATGTATATATGTGCACATATGTATACGTATATATTTCCATATATACATACCTATGTATATATATGTATATATATTTTAAATATATGGCTGGAGGGCATCTTGAAAATAAATTTTTTTATTTTTTTGTTTGCTTGTTTTAGGGCTACAACTAGCAGTGTCCTTAGGGTTACTCCCAGTTCTGTGTATTGTACTTAGTTCTGTGTTGTCTGGGGAACCATGAGTTGACCTGGATGGAACTCAGGTCTCCTACATGCAAAGAAAGTACTCAGTCTATTGGTTCAGCCCATTGCTTTATTTAACCTTGACGCTTAGCATTTTATTTTTTAACACAAATATACCAGAGAAAATTTTCACTTAAAGTTATTATTATGAGGTATGGGGAAATTATTAAAGTTCTTCTTTCTGAGATAGGCTAAATGAAAAAGATATCCATTAAGGAGAGATAAGGTAATCACACTGCCAAATTCTTGATATTACTCATGGTATAAACTGACTAGTGGGGCTGGAGAGATAACATAGCGATTGGACAATTGCCTTGCATGCTGAAGGATGGTGGTTCAAATCTCGGCATTCCATATGGTCCCCCGAGCCTGCCAGGAGTGATTTCTTAGCATAAAGCCAGGAGTGACCCCCGAGCGCTGCTGGGTGTAACCCCCCAGCCCCAAAAAACTGACAAGTGCCAATTGAAATAATCAGCGAATTAACTTCAAATTTTAAAAAGAAATTTATTAAATATATATCTGATAGTCAAATTGAGGTTAAGGTGCAAGCAGTAGTGCACAGATTTGAGTTATTAATCTTCTTTCATGTTTGGATAAGATACACCACTAGAATACATTACTGTGGGAAAGACTAATTTTTCTGGGGGAGTTGGGTCACACCTGCAGTGCTCAGGGGTTACTCCTGGCTCTGTGCTCAGACATCACTCCTGGAAGGTTCAGGGGACTTTATGGAATGCTGGGGATCAAGTTCTGATTGACTGCATGCAAGGCAGTAAGCTTCCCTACCCGCTGTGCTATCACTATGCTCCCTTTTTATCTAACATTTTCAATGAATAAAATGAGATTGATTTTCTCTCTCTTTTTTTATTTGAATTACAATGGTTTCATTAATTAAGTGATCATTCAATTCTTGACTCTTTCATACTTTCATAATTTCACTGAATCTACAAAATTTATATACTGAGAACAACAATAAGCATCCCAGGAGAAATTTGGCTCTTAAAAGACACCATGTTAATGTATTGAAACCATTGAAGGGTTCAAGAAACAACCTTTAATTCAAATATAATTCCAGCAAAAAGAGTTGGGAAATACTTCTATTACCCTACCAAGTTATTATCATGCTGATAAAAATCAACAATTTTAAACAGATTGTCAGTAAAGATGATCAACTTAATTATAAGCATATAAGAAATCCACATAATTTATGAAGATTTAAATCTGCTTGGTGGAGAATGAGAATATACTCTCATTTAAAAGACAGGATTTGAACCTAGACATCTAGAAGAGAATAGACTCACATGATCAAAACATCTTATACTCTGTAATTACTAGCCATATTGATATCTTTCTACAAGGTGATAAAAGGCTATGACTGAAGATAATTAAAAAAATCCGAGTATTACAATTTTCTTCCATCTCTTTTGTTGAAGGACTGATCAAAATCCCTTCTAAAATGACAAGCCCAGATTTAATATTGTTTTGAAATAATTTGCATGTCAAGGTTGCATGTCTTAGGCAGGTATGTTCTGAACATCTTGGGTATAAGTATTCTAGGTACCTTAAAGGACATAATAATATATATCATATTTATTTCTTTGAAGAATATCTATTCTAAGATGCAAGGTGTAAGCAAAAAATGTCTTTCTTTTAATCTGACTGTCATCATCTGACATAGTGTTGCATTCATTGAGCTCTCCTCAATCCATGATAAGTGAAGAGAAATCAAATGAGAGGTAGGCCACCAAAATGTACTTCTCCAGAGAAATAGCTGCTAAGCACAATGAAAATTCACAATAATTTTGAATTAGGTATCTGTCATTGTTAATATTAAGTCCAAGTTTTCTCCAGAACTCATTTGCATGGAAAGAAAATAGTGATTGGGACTAAATACTTAGTTAAACAATAACTAAGAGAATCTTGGATCATCATATAAACTCGTTCAATCTTCTCTACAGGAAGGTGTAGAGAACATAATATGAGTCATAGACACCATCTTCTGGGGATATGCGTTATAAACCTTTTCAGGATTACAATGTTCAAAGCGGAAATTAAAGAGCCAGACTAATAGTGGGTAGAGTTCTTGCCTTGTATATGGCCCATTCCAGTTTAATACTTGACACCACATATAGTTGCACGAGTCCCTCTAGGATTGACCCATAGAATACACAGGTAGGAATAAGCATTTACTGCTGCATGTGGCCCAAACACAAAACCAAAACAAAACAAAATAAAAATGTAGAAAGGAACAAGTAAGTTCCTTTACTAAATAAACTGGTTGCTAATAGGGGCCCAAAGTATGGATAAAACAGTTGTTTCAGGCTCTAATTTATTTCAAATTAATATAAAATACACAAAAATATGAGAATTTGGGGCAGGAGAGGTGGTGCTAAAGGTAAGGTGTCTGCCTTGCAAGCTCTAGCCAAGGAAGGAATGCGGTTCGATCCTCCCGGCATCCCATATGGTCCCCCCAAGGCAGGGGCAATTTCTGAGCTCTTAGCCAGGAGGAACCCCTGAGCATCTAATGGGTGTGGCCCCCCCAAAAAAAAACCAAAAAAAAATAAAAAGAGAGAATTCAGGGGTTTCTCTAAATGTATCACAACTATGTAAGATCTGTGAAGATTTCATTTAAATCTGTGTCATGACTTCTTAGATTTCAGTTAGGCATGTAAAGAACTTGAAAATTAGCACAATAAAAATGTAAACAAAGTGAGTAAAAACTTTTGTGGTTCTTAGACTAAACTATCAAAGTTGCAAAATATAAAGAGACTGAACTATTCAGCAGGAGCTGATAAAATCATAATCTGAGATGAATAATAAAATGAAAAATTTGTTGAGTTTCTAGAAGCTGAGTGTGAGAAATTTCAAGATACCATATACATGAAGGCCTGCATTTTCATGGGTTTTACCTAAAGGATCTACCAGAATTGCACAGCAAATATCTAAAAAATATATTTCGTGACTCTGGAAGGAGTAGAGGAAGAATGATCATTGTGAAATGAGTTTTTTTCAGAACAAAAAATTGCACTTCAGGGGTAAAGAATTTGTTCAAGGTTTGATCAAGTTGGCATAATGGCAATTTAAAAAATTGTATACAAGTAAATGGGAAAAATTAAAAATTGCATAACAGAGAAAACATTTCTTCTCTCCCTATCTGTCAATTTCTCTCAGAGCTCTGGTATAGCAATGGATTGTATTTGTAAGAGTTCAAAGACAGACTTTCTCTGAAAAGAAATAAGAGCACCCAATGTTAAGAGGGCAGAGTCAATGACACTCTAGGAATTTGAAATATCTGGGTTCTATAGATAAAGTGAACTTTAAAGTACCCATTTCTGATTACATTAAAATAAATGGCCATGAGATAGCACAGCGGAGTTTGCCTTGCAAGCAGCCGATCCAGGACCAAAGGTGGTTGGTTCGAATCCCAGTGTCCCATATGGTCCCCCGTGCCTGCCAGGAGCTATTTCTGAGCAAACAGCCAGGAGTAACCCTTGAGCACTGCCAGGTGTGACCCAAAAACCAAAAAAATAAATCAAAATAAAATAAAATAAATGACCATATATCATATCAGTTCATATTACCAGATAGTCAGATACAAGTAAAATTGTTTTAAATCATTGCTGAACCCATTTCTGATTACATTAAAATAAGTGATCATATATCATATAATTTCATATTACCAGACACAAGTAAAGTTGTTTTAAATAATTTCTGGTCATTCTATAAAGTCAAACAAACAACAAACTCTACTCTAAAGAGAAAGAAATCTTTGAATTAGATATTTAGAAATGTTGGAATTATCAAAGATAAATATAACATTACTATGATTTGACATATAAATTATCTAATGGAAATAAAACTATATGTAAGAGAATATGAGAAATAAAAGAGATGAGAATGCTAAAATAAAAACAAAAGAAAAAATTAGTTAAATAAAAATCCAACTATAATAGAAATGAAGGCTACTCTTCATGAGTTAAAGAAAATAAACAATGACATTGAAGAGTAATTAACATAAACTTCAGAGGTGAGAGGTAATATGACATCTAAGAATTGGATTTAATATGGTGTAACAATTACATATTTATTACTAAAAATGAAATTTACCATTCTGTTACTTAGAAACTGTTGATATTATCTTCTTGAACTCATTCCACAGCTCTCAGGTTTGTTGTTCATTTCTTTCAGATTTTTCCCTATGTTCTGTTGTTTTCTAAAAGTCTTCTATCTCATCTTGGAACTTGACCTTTTAGTCAGCTGGTGTTATGTGTTATTTTCTTCTCAAATATACAGAGTTATTTTTTATTAATATAGCCTGCTATATTTTTAATTTCTGCTTTCATTTTCCCATTTTTGCCTTTCATCCTTTCTTCAGCTTTGCTATTTACATGTGACATTGTTTCCTTGAGTTGATAAAACATTCTCATATTGATGTCACTAAATTCAGGGCAGATTAGTGCTAGATGAATCTTCTCTGTTATTGTTTTCAGTTATTGAAGCTTGGTGGGCTTCTAGATATCTTTCTCCATGAGTTTGTGCTTGCAGTGTGTGTGGCAAATAGAGATCCAAAACTCAACATTATGATGGCAATTCTTCCCAACATTTCTTCAGATTCAACATACTTCCATCAAAGTCAAAGCAAGAAATCTGGTAGACATTGGAAAATTGAGACTAAAGATGATCTAAGAAAGAAAAATACTATAATATCCAAATTTTTACTAAAGAACAAAAGTAATGAAAAATTTATAATATCAAGCTTTTAAAAACTAAAAAATTACAGAAGTCAAGACACATAGAATCGTCCAAATACAAATATAGATAACAAGGGAACAGAAAAACATACACAAATATAGGTATTTGTAACCGATCTGTTATACTTTAATATTTATTGTCATATCTTTCAAATTGTGCTCCTCAAATAACATTGTACATCGATGTTTGTTTTAAAAATAAATGTCATATTGGCAAAAAATGATTGCTAGCTACTGCATTCTATACCATTTCATGATGTTTCATTATGTGCAACAACTCATTAAAGGTTTTAAGTCATCATGCAGTAAATAAACTGTATTAATATTACTTAAATACCAATTATTATGGGGCCGGAGAGTTAGCACACGAGTAGGGCATTTGCCTTGCACACAGTCGATCCAGGATGGATGGTGGTTTGAATCCCTGTATCCCATATGATCCCCCAAGCCTGCCAGGAGTGATTTCTGAGTGCAGAGCCAGGAGTAACCCCTGAGCACCTCTGGCTGTGACCCAAAAACCAATAAATAAATAAATAAAATAAATAAATACCTATTATTAGATAATTCTTTT